>CM019169.2:44011664-44181589 GCA_009739505.2 Apolygus lucorum
AACCAAAAGCTTCGGGGCACAACTAGAACCCCAAATGGAGCCTACACACCAAATTTTAATCAAAATCTGGTCAATGCTAAGTGGCAAAAGTGCCGCGTACAGCGGACGGACGGCCAAATTGTTATTCGATTTTTGGATTCCTACGTACCTTTGAAACGTAAACCATCAAATTTTGAGGGGGTCTTAAAATTTTTTTTCTTGGTCGATTCCAAAGGTTCATTATTGAAAATAATAAACCGAAATTGAGGGCAATAAAAAGGAAATATTTATTTAAAAAAAAAATTAGTTGGAAAGATTTTTGGGCAAAAAATCCCTACCCGATTTTTGTAAGTATCGCAAACCGATTTCTAAATTTTGGTTTATTATTTTCAATAATGACCTCTGGAATTGACCAAGAAACTGAAAATGAAACTTGAAAATTTAAAAAAAACCCTCCTCTCCTCCTCCTCTTCAAAATTTGATGGCTATTGTTTCTAAGTCCCTGTAAAATCCGAAAATCGAATAAAAACATCTCTCTTAATTTTAAAGAAATTTTTGGTAAATCCCCCCAAAATTAAATTTTTCCTCGTTCAGAGTTTTTAAAAAACAACGAGTTAGTCTCAGAAACAGCGGAGTATGCACATGTGATTTACACAATCAATTTCTCCACTGATTGCCTACTCTATTTTGTTTAAGTTTGGGAGGAAGTTTGCAGTTGGGCTCTAGGAGAATGCACAAGTATTTCATCAATATTGATTCAGCATGAGCCACAGTACAGTGACAAAATTATTGACAAAATAGCTAACAACTTCACGATCGTGTTGCCTTTTGTTGACGTTGTTGTTCGAATTTTTAATTTGGTTAATTTATACACTTTACACCCATGAATTCTATGTCCATGTTATTCTGTGTGAAGAAGCTATGCTGCACACCCAACTTGACAGACTTTTATGTACGAAATGTTCATTGCGATAATTTATTAACAATGAATGTTTACACGAAGAAATTAATTGTTTTTCAATGAGGGTTTACCTATCACGAAGACTTGTCTCATGTTGGCGGTGATTCGTGTAGTTCGCCGATGTCAGATGAGGTCTTCAAACGTCAGTTCCAGTCAGCTGTGCACATGTCAAACTCAGAACCGCGACTGTGACCGAGTGTTACCTGCGAGCTGGCGTCTGCAGAACAGGTAACCCGTCCTGCGCCGTAGTAGGAGGGGCCAGTGCTCGTCACCGGGGGCTTTTCTCCCCGACTACTGGTGCCTAAATCATTGGTTTGCCCTTGAAAAAATGTTCACACTCCGATTTCCATTAGAATGTTTTTGCTGATTTTGAATCACAAAGCATTTCCACATTTTATTTACTGCATCTTTTCCAGCTACGTTTGTTAGTTCTGCTCAGGTATAGACCTACTGCATTTGAGATATGACTTTTTCCACTTACGTTTTAGCTACAAATAATCTTAATGAAAAGCGAAACCTATTCCAACCAAATCAAAAAAGTCAAATACAAAAAAAATAAAGAAAAAAAACTAATATTTTAAAATAAATATAAAAATATTTGCAAATAAAATTTCATAATAGCTTTAATGAAAAATGTTTCCCACATTGATTTTTCAAATCCCTTACCAAATACTGTACCTCAGAGGTCAACTATCGTATGTCCAAAATTCTCGTTTTCGAGATTTTTGTTTTGTACGTGCATTCTTTCTATTGTTTTTGTATCTAATTGTATTGGTAGGCATAAACAGATTCTACAGAATTAATTGTGCATGATAAATTCATCAGAATGGGCCATAGGGATCAAAATAGGTGTGCCCACAACTTATTTTGGCTCTGCTGTAAAATCGCCAAAAATGTCACGATAATCGACCTCTGAGGTACAGAATAGTCTTTACACATTGTTCTGTTTTTTTTTTTTTTGCTTTTTTTTGGGGGGGGGGTCTTGAACAATCCTCTGTAGTTACCTACTAAAATTACCAACCTAAAAGTTGTACAGAATTAATTACAGTTATTAATTACCTAGTGCATTGTATTTTGACATAAATTTAGGTTAGGGTCAGTGAAAAAAAAAATCCATCCCGAAAAAGTGTAACTCGAGACCGATAAACGAAAATTTGATAAATTGGCAGCAATAATCATTAGTCTGGGAGACCCGGATTCGATTCCAGACCGTAACATCAAACATTTTTTATTATTTATTAAATTATTTGTTTATGTGTAATTTTTTTGTTTTCTCTCTCTCGTATTTACAATCTTCCTACTTTCATTTCAAGTAGGTTTTAAACTCCACCTATTTCTCCCTTAATGAAGAAAATACCTAATACCAAGACATATCCATGATCTAATTTTTTAAATCGGATAATCGTTTATTTTGTTTTTTCTTCAGTAAGATTTCAAGACCGATATGATTTCCTCTGTTGTTTTATTACAACGCCTCGCATGAAAGACTGTTTTCTCAAAAATTCAAATTTTCTCTTGCGTTTTACGTTGTGGACCTTCGTGAAAAAGTTTGGTTTGACTTGTATGTCTGTTGGTATATGTGTCCGCAAATCCTTGTAACGTGCAAAACGATACTAAGTTAACTTACTCGATTTTGAAGAAATGTTCAGGGATTGTGACAGTAGATCTCAATGAAAATCAGTGTCCTTCGTCCACAGTAGTCTCTGCGGAGGTGAAAAAGTAAAACCCCTGCAACACCCACTTGGCAGACTTTTTTGTTACCTACTAATTTATTATTTTTCAATAATGGCTAATTCTCTGTAATACCTAGTTTTTCCTAGCGATGGCCGATGGATTATCTTGAATGAAAACTGATATTACAAAGATCTTGCGCTTATGGACTAGTATGGTCTCTAGTGCACTTACCGTGTTTCGGATCAATGGGTACAGTTGGTAGCGGAAGGCGTTGATGTTCGTTGACTAGGTGAGTCCCTTTGGAAACACCGAAAAACAATATTCTTCGTCGGAAGTTTACCAGGTAAGTATAATTTGACTCTTTATTGCGTTATTGTGTATAATTTGCTTTGTTGGTCAACATTAACTCTTTTCCTTTGTTTCAGGTTCTTCAAGACTCAGGTAAGTGAATTTATGTTCTGCAATCTACGTGTGACTCTACGTTTACTTCAATCAAGGTAAGTTATTCAGGTAAGTATTTAATTACTACTAGATGTAAGTTCTGATCCTATTACGCTCCAGGAAACTGCTCAGGTAAGTATTCAAAAGTCAGAACGCCAGTTCAGGAACAAACAGGTAAAAATCTCTATTTAAACGAAAATACTTTGAACATTCAATAAATGGCATAAAACGTCTTAATCTCAGTGACTTCAACTTCAGAATTATCAAGGTAAGTAGTAAAGATAGGTCCCGATGGGGTTAACTTATACCTGTCCACGTGGTGGGTTGTTACCAAACACCACGAGATCGAGAACAAGAACACGGTGTTACGAAACACCACGAGATCGATAACATCAACTAAAGTCCCTTTTGGACATCAAAATACAAGAAAATTTATACCTAGGAGGAACTCCAAAGCAACAATTAATACAAAATGAATTAGTTTACCGGTTTTGACTATTATGAGAGAGAGAGTTCGTGGGGATGGTCCAGGTGGAAATGCGGTGGTCGTCCAGAATCTTCGTGGAGTACTTGGGAGGGCGCAATCGTACACCAATGTATCCAGGCTCGAGGATCTGGTTGCGAATTATCAAACGGTGACTCTAATTGACTTCACTTGTCATAAAAACTGTTCTTTCACTATCCTGCTGCCTCACAGCTTGCTAACACTTTCTCATACTTGTGGGTGAGCGCTCGATCAAGACACGACTAAGGGCTTCAAGATGGCGTTGCCCTCAGCCGTGTCCCCCCCCTACGCGACCTTCCCCTACCTGGTTACTCCTTCGCACTGGCCTGGATGGTGCTGCCGCCTGGTAGTGGCCGCGGTCCCTCCACTTCCATACGATCCTCTGTGCATGGAAGGCTTCTCTTCAGGATCAACTTAGGTATGGATCTGGTGGAGCTCTGTGGTGATGGATCACCACACTCCTCCCTTCTCAAGAGGCCGATGTCCTCATCGGCTTTCTTCCGTCCCTCCGGGGTCACTGGGGCAGAGGCAGAGGCAGGTTGGGACGCGACTCTATCAGCGCCTGCTCATAACGCCATCGGCGGCATCCTGTACAATCTGCAGGTCTGGCCTTTCGGTGTTCCCGGAGTTTGCATGGCATCGGGTGATCTGGATGGCCCATCGGAAACTTCTTGCACCTCGTCACTAGTCGGTTCCAGAACGTCTTACAGCTTTGGCAGCGAAATCCGGTTATGACTCTGTCTGGCTTTCCGCAGATGGGGCAGTCGCTCAAAACGAGCCTCGGCGTCAAGTCCATTGCGCTGGTCTGGTCCTTTTGTGATATTGGTGAGAACGGGGGGGCGGTGTCCTCTTTGGGTCCAAGCCCTTTCCCTCGTCCTCGCAATCCATTCCGACTCCTTTCCTGAGAGCTCGGGTGTCGACGTCTGGTGTGTCAGTGGCAACGGCTTTTCAATCGGGTGGGATTCGCCCTCCGTCCAGGTGTCGTCTCCATCCTCCTCTGCGCCCAGCCTCTCCCGCAACGTCTGCATTTGGTGTCTGAGTATGGGCGACTTCCCTTATGACGGCTGGTGGAGGCTGAGACTCTGACAAGGTTGTGGTTCGTAGACAGTCCGCCAGCTGGGTTATGCAATTCATGACGATTGCCAGCTGTCGCGGCTTTCCCTCGAGCAGTCTGACAGTCCCTCCGATGACGATCATCGCCTCCACAGTTCCATCTCGGTCTTCGACTCCTCCCTCCAGTTGTCCTATCACCCTATCTACTCCGGTCGCAGTCATGGCAGCCTAGTCAGTTCCTCCTGCAACAGAATATGGCCGTAGTCACCACTTTTGTCAAACTCTTTTGAAACTCGCATCCTTTCCTCTCATCCTCAGGTTGTCCCTAGACTTCCTACTCTCCCAACGACCTCCCTCGGGCAACAGATCCCGTCGGACAATGGCGACCGCCCGAACCCGGAATTCTCCCCATATTCGGCCCGAATCGGTCCGACCAACGTCGTGGCTCCCCTCCCTCTCAACATGGGTCAAAGGTATTCCGGATAAACATCTCCAGGTAAGTTTCTTTTAACTTTTAATTATTTATTGTTTACAATTCACATATTTACTCTTTACTAATTTTTTTACATATATTATCTTTCTCTTTTGTAATTAACTTTTGTTTTATTTATTTACAGGTACATGCAGGACTTGGACCTACTCCGCTCCATGGCACATCCGCGCACAGCCCAGGTAAGGTATCCGGTGCGGCCGGTACTCTGGCTCAACCGGCTGGGATGAGGCCTGGGGGTCGCTGGTCTCAGCTTCGGCTTGACTCGCCTCCCTGGCGTCGTTCCTCTTGGTCGTCGTACAGTTGAGTCGGCATCCACGTCGGAAGTCCCTTCAGTGTCCTTCTCGTCCGTCCTCTCCTCGGGGACCATTTCTTCGGGTGTGACTGGGGTACTGGTTACGCCAGTCACCGGATCGGCGGTTGTGGCCTCCAACCGGCACAGGTGAAAACGGGTCACCAAACTCCGGCGAGTCCTCCACTCCACCGTCCGCGTTCATCCGCGTCTTCATTTTCGTTCGCGGCCCATTCCAGAAACTCCAGAAGGCCTTTCCCCTGTCAGGCGGGGCCGCCATTGGTCTAGCGCCACCTCCAGGTCCATTGTGGGATCCAGGGTGACGCCGTGACTGGCTGATTCCTCGCCCACGCAGGCGCCAAGCCCGTTGCAGTCGTTTCCTGGCCAGTCTCGAGATTCGCCGCAACACTCTCACCAATCGAGTGATAGCGGTCGATGGGACAGCAACCGTCCCGCGTCTGGTCGCATCTCTTGTGGTCTCGTCATCTGCGGCTTCGCTTGCTGAGACCTCGTGGACCGACTCTGCCACAGGTTCCTGCTCCGCCTGAGATCCGGAGCATGGTCGTTCGGTCGCAGGTGGCATTTCCTCGCCCTTGTTTCCTTGAGAAACCGGTGAGGTGAGCCCGTGGTTCGCCGGCCCATTCATCGGCTGCTGGTCCTCCTCCCGCAGCTCCACAAGCTGTGCCTGTGTGAAGTCAACCAAACAAGCGACTTGATGGTACTCTTGCTGCTGCAGCTCGTCGGGATCTGCAGCCCTTCCTTCTTCCTTGTCCGGAAGTCGTCCACTATCATCTGTGTGAGTGAGCTCCTCGTCCGTTAGGGGGTGCTCGTTTTCAGGCTCCCTGGGGATTTCCAAGGGACAATCCTTCGGTACATTTGGCTTCTGCTGGACATCGTCCATTTGGTCTTTCCTTTTCTCTACTCGCCGACCCGCCGCTAGCCGCTCCAGGCTTTTCACGGTACTGGGGTTTCGGATCAAGGTCCCGATGGTCAAACGCTCGCCAGTCTGGGGGTGGTCCATCTCCGCCGCCCCTATGTCGGTTCGGATCCTGATGGGGAATTTCTCCAAGAGGTCCAACCCCAAAAGACTGAGTCCAGAGTCCGGCCGGTCGAATATGAAGAAGTCATGCATAGTGGTGACCGGTCCGATTGTCACTGGAGTCGTCTGTACTCCTCGGAGTAACATCCTCTGTCCGTCCGCTCCCCACAATTCCTCTGTGGTCGGTTGGATCTCCACCCCGGGAATAGGCTCGGAAAGCGCCGAAACCGTGGCTCCGGTATCCAGCACCATTTTGCGATCGGTGTCTCCCAGTCGGACGGGAACGTATATCACCGGCCTTATGGTAAGTTTACGGCTTGTCTGGAATGCGACCAACTCGTCGTCTCGCTTCTCCTTTTCAGGTTCACTTGGTGTTGGTGCGGCAATGGCCGCTGTTGTCGCTGAAGTGGGCACCGGAAATGGGAATCTGGCCATTATCTGCTCCCTCCTGGCACACTCGGCCTCATAGTGGTCCTTGGAGCCGCAGAAATCGCATAAGTAGTCCGCGACGACCATCGTGGGACAATATGCAGTGTAGTGGCCCCACTGACCGCAATAGTGGCAGAAAGGACGCAGTTTTGGGGGAGCCGGTTCCCTTGGAGGGAATCTCCTTCGGGACCCATCTCCCTGCATGGGTGTCAATGGCGGCGTTCGAACTCCGCTAGGGCCACTGCGGTTTGGGCACCTAGCCGCGAAGTGTCCCACCTCTCCGCATCCGTAGCATTTCCGGGGCTCTTGATTCAATATTCCGGCCACGTCCCACCTGAGCTCAGGTTCACGATCCTCGCAGGCAGTCTCCTCCCACTCCTCGGCCCGCTCGACGGCCTCCTCCAGAGTCTCGGTGGTTCCTCCTCGCAAGAACAAACTGATATCCTTGTCCACCCCTCGGATGAACGCTCGCAGAGTTTTCTGCTGGATCCACGCCCGTCTTCGTGCTGGAGGAAGGTTTTCCTCCGCTTCTACAGCGCACGATGCCAGGTTCAACAGTCGCTCCGCATATTTTCGAAGAGGTTCTCCCACCTGTCTCTTTGTCGTCCACAGCTTGACATTTGCTTGTTCGGGGTTTTCCTTTCCATACCAGCGGAGAATTTTGGCCTTTAAGCGGTCATAGGGTTGTTCACCCGTCGCTTCAATCAGGAACCGCTTTACCCCTCCTTTCAGTCGCGCCCTCAGGAACTGTACCTTCTGCACCTGTGTCAGTGCGGTAGTGGCTTGTTCCACCTCCGAGAAGAATTGTTGTGCGGAAATGCATCCGGATTCATCGGGGTTCCACACGTCCACTTCCATGAACAGCGACCTCGGGAGTCCGGTACCCTGCTCTTCGGGTTTCGGAACTCCTCGCTGTGTGGCGAAAAAGTGTCCCATCTGCGCCATCGCGGAGGTGACAGCGTCCATCATCTCGCGTCCAATTTCCGCGTCGTCTGCTCCTTCAGCCATCTCGGAGTTCAGGTGTGAAAATATTTATACACGAAAAAAAAAGAATGGTAAAAGTTTTCACTTTCGTCACTATCGGTTGTTATTTTTCAAGGTAGGTAACTGCGCGAGAACGGGTGTTCCGCGAGAGTTCACGGATTCGGAACAGTGGTTCGGAACCGATAACAGAACGTTGGGTGGCTGCTCCGATCCAAGAACGAGTTTCTGTACTCGTTCGAGTTTCGGTAACAGGTACTTCGAACCGTTCCTTTGACTCGGGAACAACGGTTCTCGGAACGTGTTGACGTTACGGAACCCGCTGGCTCGAAACTTGATGTTACGGATCGTCGACCCGAAACCCAATGACCCGCCCGAGAGTCGTTCCGATACGGTTCGTATCCAGAACTCAGAACCAACGAGAAAATCGACCCGGATCGTCCGATCAGAGAGGACCCGGAACGCAGCGGTCCGCCCAAGATTTACACGGGAGAACGTCGCTAGGACAACCTGATATCTCGCTAGTTCGCTCACACTCCTGTTCCTCTGCTCACGAGTGGTTTTATGTCTACGGCCGTATTCTTTGTTTTTACAGAAAAACAATGTCCTACGCTCGTAATTTTCTTTGTCAATGTTCAACAAAATAAATTCTGAATAAACAATTCAATTGATATTCCTACAACACTCTGATCAGTCTCCTGGGCAATTTTTCTACTAGTCAGCGCAAGGCGAACTGAAGGTTCGTGATAGTTCGGTACCTATCAAAATCACACCGCGGGCCACCAATTTGTAATACCTAGTTTTCCTAGCGATGGCCGATGGATTATCTTTGAATGAAAACTGATATTACAAAGATCTTGCGCTTATGGACTAGTATGGTCTCTAGTGCACTTACCGTGTTTCGGATCAATGGGTAACAGTTGGTAGCGGAAGGCGTTGATGTTCGTTGACTAGGTGAGTCCCTTTGGAAACACCGAAAAACAATATTCTTCGTCGGAAGTTTACCAGGTAAGTATAATTTGACTCTTTATTGCGTTATTGTGTATAATTTGCTTTGTTGGTCAACATTAACTCTTTTCCTTTGTTTCAGGTTCTTCAAGACTCAGGTAAGTGAATTTATGTTCTGCAATCTACGTGTGACTCTACGTTTACTTCAATCAAGGTAAGTTATTCAGGTAAGTATTTAATTACTAGATGTAAGTTCTGATCCTATTACGCTCCAGGAAACTGCTCAGGTAAGTATTCAAAAGTCAGAACGCCAGTTCAGGAACAACAGGTAAAAATCTCTATTTAAACGAAAAATACTTTGAACATTCAATAAATGGCATAAAAACGTCTTAATCTCAGTGACTTCAACTTCAGAATTATCAAGGTAAGTAGTAAAGATAGGTCCCTGATGGGGTTAACCTATACCTGTCCACGTGGTGGGTTGTTACCAAACACCACGAGATCGAGAACAAGAACACGGTGTTACGAAACACCACGAGATCGATAACATCAACTAAAAGTCCCTTTTGGACATCAAAATACAAGAAAATTTATACCTAGGAGGAACTCCAAAGCAACAATTAATACAAAATGAATTTAGTTTACCGGTTTTGACTATTATGAGAGAGAGAGTTCGTGGGGATGGTCCAGGTGGAAATGCGGCGGTCGTCCAGAATCTTCGTGGAGTACTTGGGAGGGCGCAATCGTACACCAATGTATCCAGGCTCGAGGATCTGGTTGCGAATTATCAAACGGTGACTCTAATTGACTTCACTGTCATAAAAACTGTTCTTTCACTATCCTGCTGCCTCACAGCTTGCTAACACTTTCTCATACTTCTGGGTGAGCGCTCGATCAAGACACGACTAAGGGCTTCAAGATGGCGTTGCCCTCAGCCGTGTCCCCCCCCTACGCGACCTTCCCCTACCTGGTTACTCCTTCGCACTGGCCTGGATGGTGCTGCCGCCTGGTAGTGGCCGCGGTCCCTCCACTTCCATACGATCCTCTGTGCATGGAAGGCTTCTCTTCAGGATCAACTTAGGTATGGATCTGGTGGAGCTCTGTGGTGATGGATCACCACATCTCTTTCCTTTTTTATTGTTTTAGGTTTTTCTTGTAATTTTTCAATGAATGAGAGAATTTGAAGACTGTCACGATGTTTCTGAAACATTAATTAGTAATACTATTCAAAATTACCTAGGTTGTAAGTGACCTCCTATACACTCAGATTACCTACACCGTGCATTGTGAGTTCGTATAGGGTCCTGCAAAAGTTTCGTTCAAATGGGTGTATCAAAGAGGCTCAAAGTTGAACTCTCTATTCGGGCCTGCTTTTAGTTACTACCCACGTCGCCAGAATGCGTGGGACTTTACGTTCAATCCACGATGGGGGATGCATGGATATTATAAGGTGCATACCATCCTGGGGGGAGGTCGAACGAAATTCCTCAAGTTAGCAATCTGACCTTAGAACGGAAGAAAAATCTATAGTTTTACGAATTAATTTCTTTCTACGAATTTGTTGCTTTCTGTGAATTTTATCTTTCTTTAATTACAAAAATGATTCAGTTTTCTTGGTTTGGTTAACCTGCAAATGCCAACGGTATCCTTCTTCTTCTTCTTCTTTATTCTTGGTTTTTTTGAATATCCACTTTGTTGACATGACGGTGATTATGTGATAAAGCTGATAATGATAGCGGTTGTGGTTTTTTTAAATCTAGAATCAAGGTCTTTTTGTTTTTATTACCTAACACTGAAATATTGAATGAATACCGGTCAGTGCTCGTCGAGGTGCGGGTTTGAAAAATTACCTCAATAGGTAAGTACCTACCTATGTTTACATGACGTTTATATGTTTATAAGTAGGTTAATACTGTTATCTATGAACAAAACAAACGTAGAAACATCAATACTGACTCCTCTCTAGATTTGAGTGAGCTTTTGAAACGTTTAAAAAGAAATCTTTTGCCTTTTTGGAAATTATTGGTTTCTTTGATTATCGATAGTCAATTGAATTAAAAAATGACAGAAAATTAAATACCTGAGTTCTCTTTTGAACTTCAAAACCAACCCATTTACCTAGGGAGTAACACCTGTTACAGGTGTCTATCTAATCTACAGTAGATTATTCAAGAACCCTAGAGCCTTTTGAATGTAAAATGTTGAAATAGATGCCTGCCTGAAGCAAACGGAAGGATTTTCTAAATACATTTTCGGACACTACCTACCTATAGCTTGTCTTAACCCTAGGATGACACACCGGGGTCATTCGTGACCCCACGATTTACATTTGGCCGTGTATCTATAAAAAAAAAAAAAAATGTTTCTTCGAACAGGGATATTTTGCAAATAAAGTTGGAACTCCTTCTGAGCCCAGTGGAGAACACCCCCCCCCCCTCCTTCTGAGTCAGTGGTTAACGTCAGTCACTCGCTAGAGTTCTTGCAAACGTGCTATGGGCCACATCTGACCCCAGTGTGCTAAAATCGGTTGACTTTTTTTTGTGTGGGGGACTATTTGACCCCACTGTGACTTTCTATTCATTCTGTTGCCTTTTAAATGTGGGGGTCAGAATTGACCCCAGTGTGCCGTTTATGTATGCGAAAAATAGGTGTGCCAAGATTTATACATACGTATATCGATTTCTAAATTTCTCGTTTTTCCATTTACCGTGAGAAGCCCCTACTTTGAGCCAAAGCAAGTATACTATAAAAATTTACAATAATACAGGAGTGATAATAAATTTTTTTTGAAAAGCAGAGAAATAAAAGTGCTGGTGAAAGTCGTCAGTCAAACTCAAAAAAGGGCCATCTTTGAGCTGATCTACTATCGACACTAATCCATAGAATTAAATGATTTTTTAAATATTTGATTCCAAATATTGTCAACTTGGAATGCTGATAGTGGAATCTATTTTAAAAAAACCTTCAACAAAATATAATTTCAAATTTTAGAAATTTCATTTATTTTTATATTTTTATTGACATTTTACGAAACTATATTCAAAACCAAAATTTTTTCCTGGTTTAAACTGTTTTTTTTTTGTATATATTTCAACAAACAGGCTATCAATAGATTTTTACAACCTAAAAATAAATTTGAATTTCTGTCTTAAATTTAAATTAGAAGAATTTAAATTTTGGGGTCTGAATTGACCCCAGTGTGCCGTTTATGTATGCGAAAAATAGGTGTGCCGTCCTAGGGTTAACTTGTCTCCGGTACTCTGTGCCTACAGCCGACTCCCGCGCGTGGGTATCAGTCGGTCGCCGTTCGTTTTTAGTAGGTATTTTGCCAAATCGAAGGGGCAAAAAGTTAAAAAGTTGTACTTGAATTGGAAATTTTAAAGGATTTTAGAAATTCATTAGTGCACGGCCCTAGGGAATTGAAAAACTGAAATATTGCCGGAGGAATCATCAAAATCGAACAATAATTGCCAGAGAAAAATCGGAAAAACTACTGAATAAACGATTATTTCCATGTTTTCCCCAAATTTATCTGGCAGTTATTGTTCGATATTGATGATTCCAGCGGCAATTTTTCAGTTTTTCAATTCCCAAGCCCCATGCACTAATGAATTTCTGAAATCCTTGAAAATTTCAAGTTTAGCAACATTTTATGGGAAAAACATAACTGACAGGTTAACGGTTTTTCCAATTTTTCTCTGGCAATTATTGTTCGATTTTGATGATTCCAGCGGCAATATTTCAGTTTTTCAATTCCCTAGGTCCGTGCACTAATGAATTTCTAAAATCCTTTAAAATTGCCAATTTAAGTACAACTTTTTATGGTTTTGCGCCTTCGATTTGGCTAAATACTAACCCGGAACGAGGAACGAACGGCGACCGACTGAGACCCCCTTTTCGACCGACTTTTCGTTCTTGTGCCTACTTATGTGACGTTTTAATTCTCAGAGTATGTTACAGTTTTTATCTATAATTCAATAATAATTTTAGAATTAAATTATTTTATTATTAAACATTCAATATTAAGTTTATATTATTATTTATCAATAGCATAGGAAATAAAATATGTTACAATCCTGCACTATCATAGTTCATTTTTGTTAGGATTTCGCAAAAAATACGCAAGGAAGAATTCGAAGATGAATTTCTCAGGAAAAGTGGTTTTGATCACCGGCGCCTCGTCGGGAATTGGGGCAGCGACCGCCGTAAAATTCGCCAAGCTGGGCGCCTTATTAAGTTTAACTGGTCGAAAAGCAGAAAACCTTAAGAAAGTAGCTGACGAGTGCAAAAAAGTTTCTGGAAACGAACACTTCACCGTTGTTGGTTCCTTGGAGAAGGAGGAAGACACCAGAAGAATCCTGAAGGAGACCATCGATAAGTACAGTAAACTTGACGTGCTGGTGAACAACGCTGGAATAGTGGAATTGGGCTCCATCGAGACAACCAGCCTGGAGCAGTACGACCGAGTTTTCGGAGTGAACGTCAGAGCTTTGTATCACTTAACTATGCTGGCGACGCCATATCTGGTCAAGAGCAAAGGAAACATCGTCAATGTATCCAGTGTCAACGGTTTGAGGTCTTTTGCTGGGGTCTTGGCCTACAACATGTCCAAATCTGCCGTCGACCAGTTCACAAAGTAGGTCCTATCTGTTTTATACAATATTACAAAACTCAATTTTTCAAGTTACTACATACGTGAACGTACATTAATTATAGATTTCTATTGGCAAGAACCTTTATTAATGTGGTCGAAATTTGGATCTTATTTAATTATTCGATCTTCTTTCGGGTGAGCTACTTGCTTACTAATGGGCGCTAATTTATTGATTGAAAGGTGCGTTGCTCTGGAACTTGCACCCAAGCAGGTGCGAGTCAACAGCGTCAATCCTGGAGTGATCATCACAGAACTCCAGAAGAGAGGAGGACTCGACGACGCCGCCTACGCTAAATTTCTGGAAAGGTAGGTTACTTCAATGAGTTATAATTTTTAGAAATTCGAAATTTCAATCTAGTATAACATGAGGTTTTCGACTATACGCTACATGACTTTCAATTTCTATTCAGTAGCTTCCTATCCAGCAGATAGCCTTGACCTATCCCCCTCACAATTTCGAGACGCCCTCTGCCTGAGGTATAACAAACCCTTACTCACACTGCGGAGAAGGTGCGATGGCTGTGGGTGTTATTATAATTTAATATAAGACGGATGAAGCGGGATAATAATGCACACGATAACTCGGTGGTAATTCGATCAGAACTGATTTATTGTACAACAGGTGGGGAGCAGGAAGCAAGGCGGGGATCAATCGAACAGGTGATTGGAGTCAATATCAGCTGACTACCGTCAGCTGATCATGATGTTACATCCTCTTTTTTCCAACACATTAAAGAAAAAAAAAAGAAAAATAAAATACAATTGTACCTAGGTACCTATCTACTTAATATAAACAGAATAAAGCGCTTGCCGCGCGCTCTTGCGGCTATTTAAAGTTGCCTGGATGTACATGGAAGTGACACCCGTTGATTAGTGATTGCGTTCGCTCGCTCTAGAACTAGAACTACCTGCGTCTTATCAGTTATCAATACTACATCGTGTGAATGGAAAAAAAATTAAATTACCTTCATTAACCCTCCAGTGGTAGACCTAATCTCATCTCGCAAAAGGTATACCCAGGAGCGCGGCGCTCTTTCGGTACTTCCTCCCGAAAAAATCAATATTTATCATATTTTTTAATTGTTTTCGGTCAGAGTGAGATACTCAACTCATCTCCTGGTGTATCTAAAAATGTTCAATGAAAAACATATTGGTAAACAAGTTTTTTTTATTGAACTGAGAAATACGTATTGGTAAAAATAGGTTTTGCTCAACTCTGAAATACAAATAACTGAGCAATCAAAATTTAACTGATCAAAGCCGTTTCAGTCAGATGTACGTTCTGCCATATCGTCAGAATCTTCCTCAGACCACTGAAGCCATTTCTTTCGATCAGAAGAGCACTCAGACTTAAGAGCGATCTGACACATTCACGTTTTAGTGCAAGAAACCGATTCTCACTAACCCTGAGCGGTTTTGGGGACAGAGAGGAGGGTACGGTCCTGCGTAGAGGTGGTTTCTAGGAGGGAACTGTGAATCACAGCCCTCAGTTTAGCCACTGTGAACCACAGTATTCAAAAAATGGGCTGAAGGAGCGCCGCGCTCCGGGGTCTACCAGTGAAGGGTTAAGTTCGTTTTTAACAATTTTCAACTAAATACGCTTAGTTTAAATATCGTGATGAGTGTTATTCAAAGTCGGATTCAGTGTATCGGACCATACCAAATCTTTTTGGTGAGTTTAAAAGCTCTCGGTCGCGCAGATTATAAGTTCGCGGAGGTGTTGTTGGGTTGAAACTGTTCTGTGCGCTTTGAATTACCTCATTTGCATTATTTATTTTATCATTTTTGTGTGATTTAACAGCAATAAAATCCCTCCTGTTTTTTCTATACCTTTGTCCATTATTACCTTCAACATACCAAGATCTAGGGGTGTGTGCTTCTCGCAAAACTTTGCCTCGTACCCAAGTATCTTTGTGACGATAGAGTATCGGATCGGATTCATTTACTTGCGGTAAGTTTTTTGACGTCCTATCATAGTATTTCTTTTGATATAATTTGGATTGATTGCTATTAGCTTTTATTTCATGAGTAGGTACGGGCTTTACGATGAGGTCATTTTCGTTAAAATGTAGTCCGTCCTTCAAAAAACGACCTAGCATCATTTGACTTGGGGAAAATCCTATGCTTGGTATCGGGGTGTTTCGATAATGCATAAGATGTATGTTAGGATTTTGACCCGTCTTATCACATTTTTTTAACATGTTTTTGATTATTTTAACACCCGTCTCTGAGAGTGCATGACCTTGGGCATAGTTGGGACTACTCGTTATCAATTTCACTCCGTTTGTTGTGAGGTATTCTGAAAACGTTTTACTGCCGAATGGATTATTGTCCGATATTATGACATCCGGAAAACCAAAACGGGCGAACATAGATTGACATACCTTGATTATGTGTTCGGTATCTTTTCGTTTTATTCTCTCAAACTCAATCCACCTAGAAAAGTAGTCGATTGTGATGAGGTAGGATTTTGAATTGTGTTCGAGAATATCCATACCTAGTTTAGACCAATGTCGATTGGGGATTTCCTGAGCTATCATCGGTTCTTTTGTGTTCAGTATCCTGTTTTCTTGACATATCTGGCATGATTCGATGTAGTCATTTATTTCTACCGACATGTTAGGCCAGTAGAACAGTTGCCTAGCCTTGGACCTAGTTTTTGCTACCCCTAAATGGCCTTCGTGAAGTTTGGTTAAAATAGTTTTTCGTTGGGATTTAGGAATGACTATCCGATCCTCATAGAATAGGAGATTTAGATTTACGGACAGGGAATCTTTCACTGCAAAGTATCGGCCTAATTCTCCAGATAAATTCCTACTGGGCCAACCATTTTGGACAAATGACAAAATGCATTTTAGAATTGGGTCGCTGGCTGTGGCTTCAGCAAACTTTTCATGTTTTTCGCTAGACATTATGGATTTGACTAACCTATGCACGACATACTTCATTTCCGGATCATCCGGTTCATCTGTTGGCAAGTATGCTCTTGATAGTGCATCCGCCAACACCATACTTTTCCCAGGTAAGTAGCTTATTTTGAAGTTGTATTTCATTAATTTAAGTCTCATTCGTTGAAGTCTACTAGGGACTTTGTTTATGTCCTGTTTTACAATGGAAATCAATGGCTTATGGTCAGTTTGAATTTCAACGTCTCGACCGTAAACATAGTAATGGAATTTCTCCATTGAGAAACAGCATCCCATTAGTTCTTTCTCTATTATAGAGTACCGTTGCTCGGTTTTGGTCAAAGAACGCGATGCATAGGCAATTGGACGGTTGTTCTGCAGTAGCACACATCCAATTCCCTCATTACATGCGTCTGATTGGACTACTATTGGTTCTTTTTCATCGTAGTGAGCCAAAATCGGACTATTAGTTAGTAATTTCTTAAGTGTAGTTACACATTTAGAATGTATTGGTTTCCACTCCCATTCAATTTCGTCTCTAGTTACCTAGCTCTCTTAAAGGGGCTGTGGTTGCCGACAAATTTGGTATGAATTTATTAACATATTTAATTATTCCCAAGAATCTTAGTAATGCCTTTTTATTATCTGGTTCTGGCATTGCCTCAATGGCTAGTTTTCTATTCGGATCAATTCCTTCATTCGAAATAACATGTCCTAGTATTTTAATTTTTTTCTTTTGAAATTCAAATTTATTTTTATTAAAAGTAATATTGGCCTCCTTGGCTCTCTCTAAAACCTTCATTAGAGCTCTGTTATGTTCTTGTTTCGTTGAGCCATATATTATTATATCGTCTATATAAATTTTTACGCCTTTAATGTTTTCAAATAATTCCGAATTCTTTTTTTGAAAAACCTCCGCGCAAATTTTCACTCCAAATGGGAGTCTTAAAAATTTGTATCTTCCAAAAGGAGTACCAAAACTACAATACTCAGATGATTGTTCATCTATTGCACATTGGTAGAATCCTTCCTTTAGATCTAATAAAGAAAAGTATTTTTGACCATTCAAGTCATCGAAAATTTGGTCTTGTGTTGGTATTTCAAATTTATGATCAATTATTTGATCATTCAAACCTTTAGGGTCTAAACATAACCTTAAGGATTTATCATGTTTTTCTACGATGACTAAGGGGTTTTGCCATTGGCAAGGACCTTCAGCTTTAGCTACTATTCCTTCCTTTTCTAGTCTATTCAAATGTTCTTTTAACTTAGTTTGTAAGTGTTTGGGTACACGTCTTGGAGAATATGACACAGGAGTTGCATTATCCTTAAGCTTTATACTATATGGATCTCCTGGAAATTTTCCTACTCCAGTAAATACATTCTTATATCTTTCTAATATTTCTTCCTTAGTTTTAAATTCTTCACGTTTCGTTTTATTGTTAATATTAGCTAGCTTTTTAATTATTTCTAGCTTTTCCGAAGTTTCCAAACCCAATATAGGTTTATCTTCCGTGTCAATTATTACAAATTCAATATCTTCAGTGATATGTTTAAATTTAATGGACAGGTTTATCCTTCCTTCAACTTTTAATGTATTATTGTTGTACGCGGATATTTTGAAGTTACATTTTCTTAGTTTTCTGTCGGTTTTCAATAATCTAAAGATTCTCAGAGGTAGTACGTTTACATGGCTCCCTGAGTCAATTTTGAATTGAATGTTTATACTATTTATTTTCCCAAGTATAAACCAATCAGAAACTTTTTCTATTTTATTTACATTTATTGAGTTCAAATAGAACGAACTATCACTCTCATCACTAGAACTTTCTGCTTCTAGTGTATGGGTTTTACGTTTAAATTTATCATTAGATTGTGATACTTTTGAACAACATTTTGCAAAGTGATTGTACTTGTTACAAGCGCTACATTGTTTGCCGTAAGCAGGGCAATTATAGGCCTTATGTTCTTGATTACATTTTTTACATAAATATCTATTATTTTTAAATTTCGACGTGGTACCTTTATCGTGATTTCCTCGTCCTCGCCGGCGCATTGCATCAACGTTCTGCTGTTCGTCCTTGCTGTTCCTGCTTTCCTGGAAGTCGACTATCTCTTGCTTTCTAGCTTCGCTTCTCTTGCAGAGTTCCACAGCTCTGTCGAGTGTCAAGGCTTCTCCTTCGTCCAGCATCTGGTTTAGCAGTTTCTCGTCGGCGATTTGGGCTACTAAACGATCTCGTACCATGTTGTCTCGATCGGGATATTCACATGACGCTGCAGCCATCTTCAATTGAGTGATGAAACTGGTGTAAGTCTGACCTGATGTTATTGTCAGCTTGTTAAATTTGCACCTTTCGTGCACCGTGTTCTTCTTTGGTGCGAAGTATTGAGTGAAGGCTTCCACCACTTCATCAAATTTTAGGAGGAACTGTTCCTCTACTTTAGGTTCCTCATCCTGAGAGGTTTTTTCGGCGGCGTCTTGCCTGAGCGTGTTATAGATATCAACGCCTCTATGACCGAGCTGATTCAGAAGTGTCGCAATTTTCACTTCATCAGCTTCTTTTTTCTTCTTCGTTGCGATCAGAAATATCGAAAAATTTTGGCTCCAATCGCTCCACTCCTTCTTCAAATTCTCAGCATCGAAGTTGAAAGAACGTGGCGTCTTGGCGTCGGAAGACATCTTGTTTCAACGTTTCGGATTCTCGGAGTTGGCGCTATATTTCTTCGAAATTCGCGAACTCGCGGTTTGGGTTTTCGATAAGGTTCACTCTCGTTTCTGGGCTCGATTGTGACCTGACACCATGTATGATTGAGAAATCACGATCAGTTTTAGATTATAATTTAATATAAGACGGATGAAGCGGGATAATAATGCACACGATAACTCGGTGGTAATTCGATCAGAACTGATTTATTGTACAACAGGTGGGGAGCAGGAAGCAAGGCGGGGATCAATCGAACAGGTGATTGGAGTCAATATCAGCTGACTACCGTCAGCTGATCATGATGTTACAGATGAAATGGATAAGAACCATGTTCTGAACTGCAAAAGAGGGGGGCTTGTCAAGCAAGGTCACGACCAGATCCGGGATGTGGTGGCAGGGCTGGCCAGACAAGCTTTTGCTGGGGTGGTTGTTGAGCCTGTAATGCGGGAAGGAACAGCAGAACAGCCTGGACTCATTGCTGACATCAAAGTCAACGGGGTGTGGGGTAGGGACCGGGCGTCGTTTTTTGATCTCCGCATTGTTAACGCTGACGCTGATTCCTATTCCACCCAGGACTGGGACACTGTAGCTAGGGAAACAGCTAGGGCCAAGCATCGGAAATACGACC
The DNA here is from genome assembly GCA_009739505.2 of Apolygus lucorum. Classification (NCBI taxonomy): domain Eukaryota; kingdom Metazoa; phylum Arthropoda; class Insecta; order Hemiptera; family Miridae; genus Apolygus; species Apolygus lucorum. Next base: position 44,031,350 of record CM019169.2, read on the forward strand.
TAGCTGCCGAAGATCTCCACGGCTCGTTTTCGTCTCTAATCACATCATGCGAAGGGGTCCTTCATCAGGAATTCAACTCATTCTGCAGGAGGCTGGTGGATGGCTTGGCGGACAAATGGGAAAAACCCCGATCAGTGGTCGCCCGCATAAAATTACAGATTGCGACGATTCGAGCTGTGTTCTTGAGGCTTCGAGGTTCACGAAGGCCTCTGAGGTATCTGGGATATGGCGAAAACCGGCAGGTGGATCGTGAGGAGGAGGCTTTGAGGGTAGAAGACGGTGCTGCACTGCCCCTGCAGACCAACTGGTCTGGAAGAGCCATCACCAGCTCTGGTAGCATCATCAGAGGGAGAGAAGCTCGATGTCCGGTGTGCATCTCACACCTTGTTGCTGGCTGTCACTTCGCAGCAAGCTTGCTTTTGGAACGACTGCTTTTGTTGTTATTTGTTATCAAAATAAAACTTTGATTTAGAGTATATTAATATATCCATCTTTTGAGCTTATTAATTGAATAAAGTAGTTTTGTTCTGCCAATCACTAAGTTCAATGTTCTTTGCTGTAGAAAGTGGGGATTCTAGAAAGATTACATTTAATCATTCCCAAAATCTGAAATATGTACATAGAACTTTCTTCCTTGGGACATTCATGTCAATCTGATTGGGTCTAATTAATCCGAGCTTTCGGCTGAGTAAATTCATTCATAAAATCAGAATAAATTTGGCTTGAGTACTTGAGTACTCAGTGGGTACGCAAGCCATCAAATTGACTGACTCACCCAGTCAGTCCAGTTGTGTAAACTTCGAAATTTCAAATCTACACAAATCAGTTAATTATTGGTATTATTCGATTGGTTTTTTTGATAATTTAATTAAGTCATTTTTCTGTCAATGTTATGATGCTCCCTCGATTGACTTCTCCTATTCATTTTGTCTCAATTATTATTCACAGGTCGAAAGAAACGCACGCTTTGGGACGTCCAGGGGATCCTGAAGAAGTCGCCGACAGCATTTTGTTCCTTGCAAGCGACCAAGCAAGCTTCATCACAGCTACCCACCTCAGCGTGGATGGCGGAAGACACGCATTGTGCCCTAGATAGAGGATAATGAGTATCAAAAATAATGTCACCAAACAAAAAGTTGACAATGAATTTTATCCACAAAAATCAAGAACAAAAGGCCTTAAACGTGCCTTAAACTTGCAGAACTTGGAAAATCTTTATCAGTAATTTATTGTAAACTATTTACAAGTATATGGTGCAATTTTAGCAATTTTTTCCATTTATTTTTATTATTTAGGAATGATAACAAACCCTTTAATTAAAGGAAAAGATATCGTAATTTTTTGGCAGAATATTTTGCTATACCAGTTCTATTTCTTCCGGATCAATACGTATATAACAGTTCTATTCCATCCGGATCATAATCCGCTTAAAGATGGAATAAAGATGGTCAACGCGAAAGATAGTCAACTATGGAAACTAAAATTTAAGAAAGTCCGTACATCCACGTTGTCCCGTTTTTAGGACGTCCCACAGTAAGACTTGGGCGAAAAAACCACAGATGAATGTCCGTGAGTGTGTGTGACAAAATCTTGTGTCGTCTGCACAGGCCTTAGTTCTCGACCGATTTTCGTGGTTCTCTTTTTGTTCGTCGCGGCAAACTATCTTGTTGTGCACTACGTCGCCGGAATTTCGAAATTTGTCTTTTAAGGGGGGAAAGGGGGGTTAATGCTCAAAAAACATGCGTTTTTGAGCATAATCTTGTGTACTCTGCCCAAGCCTTAATTTCCAGCCGATTTTCGTGGTCCTTTTTTTATTCGACGCGGAAACCTATCTAGTTGTGCACTACGTCGCCGGAATTTCGAATTTTGCCGTTTAAGGGGGCTAATGCTCAAAAAACGTGCGTTTTTGGGCATAATCTTGTGAACTCTGGCCTCAATTCCCAACCAATTTGCGAGTTTCTTTTTTTGTTCGACTCAAAAATCTTCCAAATTACTCATTATTTCACTTGAGTATCAAAATTCGCAAGGGGAGGGGGTGAGTGGGGGATACTATTCACAAAATATCCGATTTTCCAATATTTCGGTTCATTTACATAGCTTACTACTTGTATCCAAGCTTTGAAATTGAGAAAAAATTTTCATCAAACCTCCGGATTTTCATGAATTATTCTCTGTACCACCATGGAACTAATAGTGGTGCCACCATGGTGCCAGGACACCATGCCGCTTATTTCGTGGGTTTTTTTTTGTGTTTAAACTTGAATACGGAAATGAACTTTGACGGACTGCCTTCAAAACAAATAGATGAAAGTTCAACGTTACGAAGTATTATCGCTTTGGTGCCAGACTGGCACCATTATTGGTGTTTGGGGGGGGGGGTCGAATTCGCATGTTGGGTGTCGCAGATCATGGATTTCAAAATGCTCTTCAGATGCGAGGCTCCCATGCCACTAGAAATGTTGTGGTGGATGATGGTGAGGAGGGGGGGGATCACTATTTCTTGCCTAAAATACTTAATAAATTACATAGAGTGAAAAAGTTTTTCGCTTACCAACTGGTATTAATTGACCTAATGATTATCCAATGGGGCGGCCCCTGGAATGCATGCATTACTAAACAATATGTTTAGAAAGGTAGCTTTAAATTTTATATTATTGTAGGTACCTGGTAGGTACTTATCATGCCTATTTGAAAGCGGAGTAGGTGCCTAATTACTATGCTGATTCTTTATATTTCGACTTTTGAAGAGGCTATTCGATATTTCCGTCATTCATAAACATTTAAATTTCGCAAGAAAATCTGTTATACCAACTAACATACTTTAGAGTACCTAATAAAATTGAAGCTATTATTCTGCATGGAGAGTTCAGGATTTCTTCTCTATGATGAGAAGTCTATTTGGATCCCATGTACTTGGTCAAATCTGGAATAATGTAACTAACTGGCATTGAGTAAAATCAACTTCTTTGTATTATCGAGAAGGTGGATTGTTTAGTTACAAATTAAACAATGTAGGTAATCGGACAAGTTCTAAGCACAACCGCTAGAGTGCGTCAGGATTCTCTTTGAAGTTGAAATGCCTCTTTTTCTCTCAAGGTCTTGAAACCATGTAATTATTGCTCGGTTGCGGAAAGTAGGCACCTACTCATTACCTAACTGGTAGTCCCCTGGATGCTGGAGTAACTAATCGTCCATAAGCTTTGTTCGAAGGAAAATTTGAGGTAAGTTCATATTGCTTTTTATTTTTCATCGCACCTCAGTGGTTACGCACTTGCCCATACCTGGATACGTAGGAGGCTTATAGTTTGTAAGGCTTATATATATTATTATATATATATATTATTATTATATATTTTATATATATATTATTATTATATATTTTATATATATTAGTACCTATTATTATATATTAGTATTATTATATAAACTTATATTAGGCTTATAAACTACGGTTTATACTGAAATAATAATTGGAGAAAATATATTAGGCTCCTTGGTACCACCTGTTGGTTCCGGAAAATAGTCCGTTTTTTATGACATTTTTGGGTAACACGAGGACTAGACATTAAAAAAAATCGTAATCGTTCGATTTTTCACTAATAGGAGGATAGTTGGAAGTTGTTACAATATTAATGTTGAAGCCATTGAGAATAAATTTTGAAAATTTAATTTCCAATTCTCATAACTGGAAAGTAGTGAGTTGTCTCAAAGGACCTCGATTCTCGATTGATCAAAAGCTAACAATGAAGGAAGAATCTCAATTTAACCATAATATACAATGTACTTGGAGAGCTACGAGGATTGAAAATTAAATTTGTGCACAAATAGTTAACAAATACTTAGCTAAACGAAAAATCAATGGGCTTACAGAATCTAATTTTTCCCCTGGTGGAAAAAACAATAGATCATGAATGTGTAAAGGTATTATTTTCCCCATTAGGGTTAATACTTAGGATGTATTAATACTTAAAACTGTGGTGTACACCTGTAGTCATATAGAGAGCAGGTGTGTTTGTGATTTGAAAAAAAAAAAATTTTTTAAATAAAAAACTTAAGACGCACGTAAGAGGTTGTAGGTAGGAAGAGAAAACAACAAAATTACACAATTTTGTCATGGATGTGCCTTTTAGCTTGAGATCGTGAAAAGAATGCGTAGGTAAGGTTTATTTCATCGCGAAAAAGTGTGACCGATAAACGAAATCGGTAACGACTGCAAGATTCATAAGTCTGGGAGACCCGGGTTCGATTCCAGGCCGTGACATCAAATTTTTGGTATTTAATGGATTGCATGTTCATGTAAAATTTTGTTGTTTTCTCTTCCTACCTACATCTTCCTACGTTCATTTCCTGCACTAATCTTCATCTAATTTCTCCCTTAATAGGGAAAATAATACCTAGACAAATCCGTGATCTATTGTATTTCCCATCAAAGGGGAAATTATTTATAAATACAAATTTTTTCGACATAATTATGTCTTTTTGCTGGGGTAAATCGTAAATTTTGTCCGCCAACAACATTTCCGCTAAAAAGTCTATTGTTTTATTTAAACCTATATTGTTTTTCCCAACAGGGAAGCAACACACTTATACGATTCCGAGACGTTTCAGAGGCTCCTTTCTTCACAAATTCCAAGCTAAAAGACATCCATGTCAAATGTACATATTGAGAATGAATTTTCATTTTTTTTTTTTTTTTTGTTACGGAAGTGGGGAAACTCTTTAAGAGCGAAGGGGAAGTTCACCCCAACAGTGTTGGACTCCCCATGAATTGGGGCTACCAACTAAAACCCCACTCCCTCTGCTTAGGACTCACCCCGGGACCACTTGTACAGTATTACTTCAGGGTGAGCCCTTTTTTTGTGCCAAATGGCTGCTCCTACTTCTGGTCTCCTTCAATTCTATTCCTCATCTTCTTCTTCTTGATGAATTTTCATATTAGGAAGTTTATTAAAGCTCTGATCGATACAATAATGTTTGTACCGACAGATTCGACGTGTTATCCTTGTAAGGAAGCTGTACTGCCCACTCAAATTGAAAAAAGTTTAGGGAAAAATTAAACGCTAACTTTCTCGACATTGATACTCTACCAATACACTATTTTAGCAATAAGGATTTTCTGTCTGATGATTCAAGCAGCTTAATCACCTCTTCGGTAAACTCATTTTTAGGACTTGGATTGGTGCAAAAAGAAGGAATAAAAGATGGATTTTACTGGAAAAGTAGTTTTAATTACCGGTGCCTCGTCGGGGATTGGAGCAGCAACTGCCATAAAGTTTGCCAAGCTGGGCGCCTCTTTGAGTTTGACTGGACGTAAAGCAGAACAACTTAAGAAAGTAGCTGACGAGTGCAAAAAAGTTTCGGGAAACGAAAACTTAACTATTATCGGCTCCTTGGAGGCGGAGGAAGACACCAGAAAGATCCTAAAGGCGACCATAGATAAGTATGGTAAACTTGATGTGCTGGTGAATAACGCAGGAGTCATGGAGTTGGGCTCCATCGAGACAACCAGTTTGGAGCAGTACGACCGAGTTTTCGGAGTGAACGTCAGAGCTTTGTATCACTTAACTATGCTGGCGACGCCATATCTGGTCAAGAGCAAAGGAAACATAGTGAATGTCTCCAGTGTCCTTGGGTTGACGGCTTCCGCAGGACTCTTGGCCTACAGCATGTCAAAATCTACCGTCGACCAATTCACGAAGTAAGTTATGTACAAAATCCTGGAATTACCCGATGCACTTCAATTTTTCACTTTCTCTTAGAGATAATTTTAATATGTGGTCATTGAAAAAAAAAATCTATCAATTGTAAAAATCACTTGTTTATTGATTAAAAGGTGCGTGGCTCTGGAACTTGCACCCAAGCAGGTGCGAGTCAACAGCGTCAATCCTGGAGTGATCGTCACAGAACTCCAGAAGAGAGGAGGACTCGATGACGCGTCCTACGCCAAATTCCTGGAGAGGTACCTAATATTATAAATAGTTGTGTAAGGTCTACAAGTCCTGATAGGAGAACAGGTCTGTCAGTGCGAGTTTGGGATCATAAATTGTTTTGGAAAACTTCAACATTCAGTCAAGTCTCTAAGATTAAACTAGAAATTTCCAAAAACACACTTTGTTCAATAATAATGCTTATAGCAGTTACGACTTGGAGGAATGCTGGGCACATTTCGTGTTGTGACCGATCCTGAGTAAGTGCCAATCAGAGTAAGGTAGGGGAAAGGCTTGTACCTTGGGACGATTTTTTCAATTACATTTTTTTCACAGACAAAAGTAATTTAGCAATTAATGGAAGGGTGTATTATTCTCTACTACTCTTGAGGTTTAATAAAATGTATAAACCCATTCGGGTCCGTACGACTGCGCCACTTTGTTGAATCATCGAAGATTAACTTCCCTCGACCGGGAAGTCGTCCGATCTTCTATCGTTCCGACTAAACTATATTTACACTTCTGAGTCGGAGCTCGCAACCACTGAGCTATGGAAGTAAATGGACAGAAATGTGAAGAGGTAGCTGATCACAACAGGCCCATCCACTGGCTGCTGATTCACTCCATCCTTTGATCGTGGCATCTGCACATGAATGGACCAACATCTTAACATGATGGCTTAGGCCAAAACCGAACATAAATAACATAAGTCGAAAAAATATTGTGTCCCAAGGTACAAATCTCAACCTGTCCCAAGGTAAAAACATTTGACATTTTCCAAAAACATTTAATTATTGCCATATCATGATATAATAACATGTTAGAAACATCAAAATCATAGAGGTGAACCTTGAATGAGGAATTTCACCGATTTCTGTTTGCATTTTTCCTGAATAGTTAATGGTGTGGGATAGATGAAAATCAGGCTGATTTCGGAAAATAAGTCTCCTGTTATTTTTGGGAGACAATCAAAATTTTTAATTTCAAAACTAACCGGGAAAACAGACGTGCAGCGGGAACGCTCGCTGATTGGGCTGTTTGGATCGCCGTCTCCTCACAGTGTTGCCCATTGGGACGACGAAATCGTGTTTTCTAAGAGAAAAGTTATCAAACAAAAACAGAGGAAACCTAATTTTCCCCATCTCGCTTTTTCTATTTTTTTCTTCAGTTTTTCGATTTCGAACTTTACTGTTTCGTGAAATTTTGCATCTGAAGACTATAGATTTCTCGATCTCAGCGCTTCAAGCGGCCATAAATGAACTATTCCAGCATGACGTCATTTTCCCGGTTTTTTTAAACATTCGTATTTTCTACACTGTTTTGTTTATTCGTAAATTAGGAAGTTCGGGCTGAAAGTTTGCCTTAGGGGGTTTTTCGAGGTGCTGAATCCGATTTTGGGGTCAAATATAGGAAATTCCGACATGGTGAAATTCCTCATTGAAAGAAAGCAGTTTCAAGTGAAAGAAATTCAAACTCACCGTTCTGTCAATTGACCGTGGAGCAAAGATAAAACTTTGGGACCGGTGATAACAAACAACGAATTTTCATCATCACATGGTCGGTAATAACAGAAAAAGAGGCGCATACACGGTGTTGCCTTCACATCCAACGATGATTAGAGCCCAGTCCAATTTTTTGCGCCTCTTTTCAAATTGATTAGAGAGTTTTTGCTTCACACGGGCGCACCGTGGGAGGCACCGTCCGTGGAAATAACGCGGTCCGATGATGACCGAAAAGGTACGAAGTTTCCCGAAGTTGTCGCGTGGCCGTGTGTTCTCGAAGCCCGCCCGTTTGAAGCGCTCTTCACACGGTCCACTCCCGCGGTCCGATTCCTGCCACCGCAAGATGCAACCTTTAGGTAGGTAGCACACTGATAACAGTTATTACATTGCTTTGGTTTTGCGAATCGCAAGATTTCTTTTACTTTCTTCTTCAATTCTTGCCCAAAATATACTTTAAAAATGAGTAAACCTCATATTGAAACTGCTTTAGGTTATTGCAGAGCATTGCAGTGGAACTTCAGTAGAGGTCCGAATATAATCACGATTGATGTTGGTAGTTCACTTGATCATAATTTCATTTGATATTTCACTTGATTAATAGTGAAAGAAAACTGATCTAAAAATGTGTACAGGAAATAACACATTTAAAATTTTAAATTCTTACATAATATGTAAGAAATTGCACATATTATGTGCAATTTTGAAAATATAATAATTTTCCCGAGGTTATTGTCATTTATTATATTTTAAAATATAAGATTTTATTATTTAGGTGTAATACCATACGTGAACTCTGAAAATTTTGGGACTGAGAGAAAAACTTACAACAAAAGATAGGCCTAAAATATCATCATTCTTAGTCATATGCTACTTCTAAAATGCCAATAATTGGCAATGACAATTATTGTGTTCATGAGTTGATAAGAAGTTTGCCAACAATTTATTTGAAATTGCAATTTGATAGTAAAATTAATAACTATGCATCAAACTGCATAGTTAATAGGTAATCATGTGGTATTATGCAGTTTGCGCATAATATGCGCAAAATAGAAAAAATAGAAAAATACCAGTCAAATTTAAAAACGGATGACACCCTGTGATTCAGAGTAAAAAAAATTATGAAAAAAGATGTGCCACAGTTAGGGTCCTCCAAAACCTAATTTTTGTGCAATTGTGGAGTTGCGCAACTTACAGCGTTCCAAAAGTCAGGTTGCGCGCAATAAAAAATTTTGTTTCGGGTATGAATTTGTCATGAAATTTGACGTTGAATTGGAATTTGTGATAAAAAAAGGGTGGGGGGGTCCATTTGAATAAATGAAGTTGGTGTCAATTGCGCGCAATTGCCCGCAAGTATTTGCGCGAAAGTATTTGAAGAATTTAAATTTGAATTAAAATTAATTTGAATTTAAATGAAGAGGGGTGTAATCTTTTCGTTAAACACCCTGTATACTAATACACCTACCAATAATACCAAGAATACTGTTTGGTCGGGAAAAAATGGAGACAGGATTATAATATAATCCTAATTATAATATTTTATATTATAAAAACCTATAAAAATAAATTTTTGAGGATTTGTGAGGGTGAGGTCATGAGTAAGGTATCGCTTTCTTCTAGAAGAATGATGAATGTAGGATTGCAAACAACTGAAGGTTGAATGTGAATAGTCGTTTAGAATTCCTCAGAATGGAACCAAGTGAGTTGGTTTATCACTCAAATTTGGTAACAGCGTTTTCCAAAATCTCAGAAAGAAATCATTCACATACAATTTTAATTTTAGGCGTTCTACTACAGATATTAGAGAGTTTTTGCTTCACACGGTGGCAAGCTCCCGTGAACGTGAAGCTACGGAAAACTAGAGTTGATGCTAACCTCCCCACTCCTTTTTACCACGGGGCCGTGACAGTTACCATGGAAACGGGACGCTCCGTGGATTCTGTTATCATAACCTGACACCGCCACCATTTTGTCTGTGACAAGTTCGCCACCATTTTCGTTCTTACTGAAGTGGAAGGTACAGAATGGAACCAACTACAAAATCCTAGTTTCGAGTGATCAAGCATCAAAGTTATTTCAAGTTTGTATATCAGGTGATAATTTTATTGGAATTTCCTTCTTTTCCTCTCAAATTTAAATTAATGCCGCGTCATTTCCTACTTTGAGAGAATGCAATATCTGTAGTAGAACGCCTAAAATTAAAATTATATGTAGTTGATTTCTTTCTGAGATTTTGGAAAACGCTGTTACCAAATCTGAGTGATGAACCAACTCAGTTGGTTCCATTCTGAGGAATTCCGAACGACTATTCACATTCAACCTTCAGTTGTTTGCAATCCTACATTCATCATTCTTCTAGAAGAAAGCGACCTTACTCATGACCTCACCCTCACAAATCCTCAAAATTATATTTTTATAGGTTTTTATATAATCCTATCTCAATTTTTTTCCGACCAAACAATATTCTGGGTATTAATGGTAGGTGTTTCACGAAAAGGTTGCACCCCCTTCATTTCCCCAAAATTCAGCGTGAAAAATTGGGACCATCGCTATTCTTCATGGTTTTTTGTAAGGAATTCAGAAAAAATACTGTGGCACATCTTTTTTCATCATTTTTTGACTCTGAACCACAGGGTGTCATCCGTATTTAAATTTGACTGGTATTTTTTTTCTACTTTGCGCGAAAATATTCTTCCTGGATTTCTCACCAAAAATCATGTAGAATAGCGTTGGTCCCAATTTTGGTTTATTATTTTCAATAATGAACCTTTGGAATCGACCAAGAAAAAAAAAATTTAACACCCCCTCAAAATTTGATGGTTTACGTTTCAAGGTACGTAGAATCCAAAAATCGAATAAAAATTTGGCCGTCCGTCCGCCGTACGCGGCACTTTTCCCACTTAGCATTGACCGATTTTGATGAAATTTGGTATGTATGCTCCATTTGGGGTCTAGTTGTTCCCCGAAGCTTTTGGTTGATGTAGGTCACTCCTAAGGGTTCCAAAATCAATTTTGAAATTTTGAAAACGCCCTAACTCAAAAAAATTCGATATAAAGGTATTGTTTTTCCTTCAATTTAAGATTCTATGGAATTTTTAGAATTTTTTGAGACCACGCGGAGCTCTGTAGGACAAACCGTTCGCTCCCTACGAAAATTTAAGGGTTTATATTGAGATATATATATATATAAATCAAAACACGAGTGTGAATCGCAAAAGAGGCCTCAACTCCGTTCAAATTTTAGTTGACCAAAATGCGATCGATGGTTGGTGATTTTGATTTTTTTTTTTTGATTTTTAGAAAAATTTTTTTTCTTTTTTTTCTTTTTTTTCTTATATTGGATGGTTGGTGATTTTGTAGACGAGTGATCTATATAAAAATAATAAACCGTTGTGTAATAAATTGCAGCGTTTTTACGTTGTATTTTGGGGAAATGAAGGGGGGTGTAACCTTTTCGTGAAACACCTTGTATATTCAGTTTGATGCATACCTAATTATTAATTTTACTATCAAATTGCAATTACAATTAAATTGTTGGCAAACATCTTATAAACTCATGAACACAATTGGCATTTTAGATATAGCATATGACTAAGAATGATGATATTTTAGGCCTATCTTTTGTTATAAGTTTTTCTCCAAGTCCCAAAATGTTCAGAGTTCATGTATGGTATTACACCTAATTAATAAATACTTATATTTTGAAATATAATAAATGACAATAAACTCGGGAAAATTATTATATTTTTAAAATTGCACATGGGTAAGAATGAGTTTTAAATGTGTTATTGCCTGAACACATTTTTAGATCAGTTTTTTTTTCACTATTAATCAAGTGAAATATCAAATGAAATTATGATCAAGTGAACTACCAACATCATTCGTGATTATATTCGGACCTCAAAATTCGACGTGTGTTAGGCAATGTTTTTCATATTAAAATTACTTTTCGCATGAAGGAACTATACATTTATTTTTGTGCAGAGTTAAATAAACCTCTATTGAAGTTCCATTGCAGTGCTCTGTAATAACCTAAAGTACCTAGTTTCAATGTGAGGTAGGTACTCATTTTTAAAGTTTATTTTGGCAAGAATTGAAGAAGAAAGTAAAAGAAATCTTGCGATTCGCAAAACCAAAACAATGTAATAACTGTTATCAGGGCGTAACCTACCTAAAGGTTGCATCTTGCGGTGGCAGGAGCCCAACCGCGGGAGGGGACCGTGTGAAGAGCGCTTCAAACGGGCGGTCTTCGAGAACGCACGGCGACCGCGACAACTTCGGGAAACTTCGTACCTTTTCGGTCATCATCGACCGCTGAATTTCCACGGACGGTGCCTCCCACGGTGCGCCCGCATGAAGCAAAAACTCTCTATTGTATGCTCTCGAAGTAGGAAATGACGCGGAATTAATTTAAATTTGAGAGGAAAAGAAGGAAATTCCAATACAATTATCACCTAATTTACAAACTTGAAATAACTTTGAGGCTTGATAACTCAAAACTAGGTTTTTGTAGTTGGTTCCATTCTGTGGCGTCCACATCAACATGAACGAAAATGGTGGCGAACTTGTCACAGACAAAATGGTGGCGGTGTCAGGTTATGATAACAGAACCCACGGAGCGTCCCGTTTCCATGGTAACTGTCACGGCCCCGTGGTAAAAAGGAGTGGGGAGGTTAGCATCAACTCCAGTTTTCCGTAGCTTCACGTTCACGGGAGCTCGCCACCGTGTGAAGCAAAAACTCTCTATTTAAGCATTGTCCCAGGGTACAAGCGTCCCAAGGCCTTTCCCCTACCTATTAGTCTCGCGTATTACGAAACTGAAAATTTGGTTATTCTTCCCAGTCAACAGCAAAAAATTCTGGTCTGTGACTGTTCGTGATATTCCAAGAAGTAGATAGGTGGTATCTTTGTTGGTATATGAGGTCTCGAAACCTTGTTTCTTCAAGCTCCTTGTTCGTTAATCCCAAAGAGCTGCCACTGCTTTCCAAACATCGTTAGGTTTTGCTATATAACACTAGCGGCTCTCCCCCTGGCTGAAATGCCACTGACTGCTCACAAATTTTACAGATCGAAAGAGACGCACCCTTTGGGACGTCCAGGGAACCCGGAAGAAGTCGCCGACAGCATTTTGTTCCTTGCAAGCGACCAAGCGAGCTTCATCACAGCTACCCACCTCAGCGTGGACGGTGGAAAACACGTATTTTGTCCCAGATAAGAGTTGCATAGTTATGTACTTCTAAATACCGAATATTGGTGAAAAATTAGCACTGTACTGTGAAACAAGACGGGGTGCGATTTCACTAACTGCAACTTTTCTAAAAAAAAAAAATTATAATGTACATACCTATGAACTACTTGATCATAAACCCTATGGTACACCTCTCATATCTATGTAAGTAAACATCATGGCTCCAAGCTGCATTATAGTTGCCAGTAAGACAATGGCTTACTCTGCTCAACTCCCAAGATACTACTATCCGTGGGCTATACATCGATTTTGAAGAAAGAGAGTCCTGCGTTTCGAGTTCCTGGGCAAGATCCTAGGAAGTCGGATAAACAATACATCGGCAGCACCAAGTCATTTTAAATTGAGATAAGATCTCATGCTACACATCCTTAGCTTGGTAACTAGCTCTTGCGTTTTGAAATTAGCAAAATTTAATCAACTCTTGAACCGTTAGATTTTGATAGATTATTTCTTTTTCAACAATGGTAAGGAGAGGTCTTTCCGGTCCTTGCCTAAGCGCAGGTAGGTAGGTACCTAATGTATTATGTTTATGGGTATGCAAATCAGTAAGGTATATGTGTTAAATGATGTTGCGCTCTGGAACCGTTATCGAATTGCGACCCGCCACGGTTATTTTCATACCTCGGTGTGTAAAGTAAACAACCATTTCAGGTTGGATATTCGTCCGACTGCCATTCCTTGCGTCGCGGATGTCGTCAGCTGCCTTCCAAAGGGAAGATCAGAATTTGTTCTGATGATTTCGCTCATGGCTTCCCATTGCCTCACTGCCCTGGGTTTTAACAAGGGGGGGGGGGGGGGGTTGAGCCCGGGATGCACGACAACACACCCCTGCGGCGAGATTTGAACACTTGACCTCCCCGCAGTAGTCGGTTCGAGAATCGCCGCTAAAGCTGGCCACACACGTGCAGGTTTGCCTGCAGGCGTACCTGAACAGGTGTACCTGTACAGGTAAACCTGACAGAACATCACTCGCACACACAATCTGGTATACCTGACAGGTCTCAGTTTGCTTCATCATGCCATCCGATGATGATGTTGCGTTTATCGGACAATTATTAATGTTAAATAAAGAGGAAAAGAAAAAAACAAAGCCAAAAGTGGTCAAAATAGTGGTTGTTGAAGAGAATTAGATTCACTCATGTAAATTTATTAAAAGAGTTATCAGTCAAACATGAAGACTATTGGAATTATTCGAGAATGAGTGAATTGGTATACCAAAAGTTACTTGCCCTGGTGTCCCCCTTAATAAAAAAAAGAAGATACAGTCATGAGGAATGCCATTTCACGTAGGCAATACAACGAGCCTACGATAAAACTGAACTGAAACCTGTGCAGGCATCAGGTCGAGCCCCCACACACGCTCAGGTTTACCAACCTGCGCACGTAAAGAGAATTGAATTTCCATCAGGCGAACTTTACCTACACAGGTCTCAGATCAGGCGAATAACTGTGCAGGTATGTACCCACACACGCTCCGGTTTACCTGTAGGTACAGGTACACCTGTTCAGGTACTCCTGCAGGCAAACCTGCACGAATGTGGCCGGCTTAAAGGACGCATGCCGCTGTGACTGCAGTCACAGCTGACCCCCATAGCTAGGTGTGTTATACAGGTTGTTACATTTTAAAATGGTCAAAGACCAGGAATCAATTCTACAGCTCATTTTCAGCAAAAAATGTCTCTTCGTAATTTTTTTTTTTTTTTGGAGGCTTCGTTTTCGAGTTATTTCACTTTTTAAAATTTTTTTCGTGATTTTGACCTTATTTCAGTAAAACGGCTATAACTCCCCGAATTTGCATGCAAATTCAAATGTGATTACACCGTTGGAAGGAGCGTAACATTTCCTAACTCCTTGACGGAAAAAATCCATATTTCAAATCGGGAAAACGGGTGAAAATCGGACTTGAAACGAAAAATTAATAAAATCTTGAGAATCTTAACTTTTTTCGAACGCTCATACGTTCCGTAATCCGGCACGTGAATTTTTATATGTAGACCTAAAAGATGCGGCGAAATCTCAGCTTTCCAACGGTCTAGTCATTTTCATTTTTAAAGAAGGATTTATCACAGAAATTTGTGTTTGAACGCGGGAAAACGTCAATTTTGTTCAACGGAATAAGCGCTCCTGCTAAGACAACCTTTGGGGTTTCGCCGAATCCTGCGCCGCCCGCCCGCTCTATCCATCATACCGCCTTAGCAGGAACGCTGATTCCGTTGAAAAAATTCACGGTTTTCCGAGTTGAAGCACAAATTTCTGTAATGAATCCTACATTAAAAATGAAAATTACTAGACTGTGGAAATGTGAGATTTTTTGCTCATCTTTTAGGCCTACAGGTAAAAATTTACGTGCCGGATTACGGACCCTATGAGCGTATGAAAAAAAGTTAAGATTTCACCAATTTTTCGTTTCAACTCCAATTTCCACCCGTTCTTCCGATATGAAATATGGATTTTTTTCCATTAAGGAGTTAGGCAATTTTACGCTCTTTCCAAAGGTGTAATCAGATTTGAATTTGCATGGGAATTCGGGGAATTTCCTTTTTTTCGGGGAATTTTTATTTATTTTTTATTTTTTAATTTTTTAAGTATTTTTTATTTTATTTTTTATTATTATTTTTTTTTAGAATTTCGTAATTTATTCAATTAAAGCCGTTTTACTGACATAAAGTCAAAATCACGGGGAAAAAATCTTTAAAGTGAAATAACTCGAAAACGAAGCCTCTAAAAAAATTACCAAGAGACATTTTTTGCTGGAAATAAGCTGTAGAATCGATTCCTGGCCTGTGACCGTTTTAAAATGTAACACCTTGTATAGATTATGGTTAACCCCTACACGAGGGAGGTCCAAGAAAATGTATCCATTTCTGTATGTTTAGCTGTGCATTTCAAAAACGTATCTCATTTATAGCTATAGTAGATAGGATGATTAACAAATAACGTTTTGATCGGTGTTCTTTTAATTTTCCTCCAACTGCGATTCCACTATCGCTATTAACTTTCTATGTACAAGATTCTTACGGGATCACAATATTTTACAATCGAATCGGTACTCATTTCTTAATAAATTAACACTCTCAATAGTACCGTTGTACTATTTTTAAATCCAAGCAGACTAGTTTCAGCTCCCCTAAAAAAATTGCTTAGCTTCCTTAGTTGCGAGTTTTTATATACATAAAACATACCAAATTAAAGTAGACGTGTCTATTTTTTCGTCGATTAATTTTTTTTTTTTTTAAATATATTTATTTCCATATTTAAGTAGGTACAAAGTAAAATAGACATAATTCAATCAAATACAGATTCAGTGGTATAAAATAAAAATAAAAATTTCTGGAAATTAATTAATTAATTTATTAATTAATTTTTTAGTTACTCGCTATCAGTCTGCTTCAAATGATGAATTATCAGTAATTTCCCAAAATATTATAAGGAGAAAATGGTAAGTATACGTAATATAATTATTGCTCCGAATTAGTTTTGTCCTGTCGAGATGTGTGGGTTGCTTATGATGTTCACATTTTCATCGGGATACCCAAACTTTCTGAAACAAAGAAGGAAAACATTTATACTTACTTCATTACGTATGTATGTAGGAATTCGTTACTACTCGTCCAGTTATAAAACTTCATAATGGTGAAAAACTAATCCAATTGTGAGTCAGTATTACATTCAGTTTAGTTGGCCGGTCAGAAAAAAAGTACCGTACGAAAACATGAAAAGGAAGAACATTTTCAAAGCAGTTGCCTTCAAATTTCATCGGATTTAGAATAGTAGAAGTTGAAAACAATGCTTAGAACAACTAAATTTCAACCTTATTTCTAATAATACACTCCTGCTCAAAATTAAAGCACCACCACCCATTTTTTCGTTTGTCTCTTTCCTTCTTTCCTTATAAATTTAGTGTCCTGGACTGGCCACCAAGGAGCCCAGACATGAATCCGATAGAGTATATTTGGGACATGCTGTAAAGAAGATTCAAGCCAGAGATCCACCATCAGACCATCAGAGGAGTGGGACAAAATTCCCCAGGAGGATATCCAAAACTTGATTAGAGGCATTGGTCGAAGGCTCCAAGCCCTCATCCGAGCCAGAGGAGATAATACCAAGTAATGGAAAGCTAAAATGGCATAATTCAAAATTTTTTTTCAAATTTTCAATTTTTATGATTTTACCCCAAGAAGTACATTTTTCTTTAATTTATTAAAAACATCTTTTATTCTCGAATTTTTGCATTTTTTGGATAACTCTTTCCTTCTGTGCTTGCAAAAAAATGTGTGCAAATAGATGAAAACTTGATAAGGGGAAAAAGAAGCGGACAAACGAAGAAATAGATGGTGGTGCTCTAATTTTGAGCAGGAGTATATTTGTTGATTACCTGCGGTTGAGAGCTCAACACCTTCGATGGTCGTTCTAAGAGACTCTACCTACGGGATAACTCGGAAGCCCTTATCGTCCGCGATGTAGTTGACTTTCACTTGTTTTCCTTCTGGGCTTGTATACTCGTACGATCCCTTTTTGGCAATGACGTACTCCCATCCGTCGTTCGTCGTCAGTAAGCTGCCCTGCTCCCTCACTGCAGTTCCTTTGTCGTCGCTGAACCTGAATTTAAATGTATGACATTCATTTGATTTCAAGTTGGTAGGGTCAGCATCGATCGTATAAATTATCATAACCACCAATCTATTTTTGTTCAAGTATGAAAGCAATTATGTGGATACACATACAGAATGGAATAGTTGGAATATGTACTCAGCACCATTATTCCACCCCGCAAATCTTCCTTCGGAAGTAATTGTGTAATTTTTGGTTTATTAGTTTGAATAATAATTGAACAAGAAAAAATGTAACCCGCCCCTCCCCCCCATCTCAAAATTTATATAAATAAAAGCAATGTAGAATCCAAAAATCGAAAAAAAATCCTTCCGTACGCGGCACTTAGATCAGTTCCCGTGAACTCATATTGATGAATCTTTCTGATATCTTGCATTATTCTGCCGTGTGGAGGAAGAACGACTCAACTCGAAAATGGGGTTTTTACGTATTCCCTCTATCCCCCTCCCCCTACCTTTCCAATGAACGAGTCAAAATTTCGAAAATCACCCCGGAAGGGGTTGAAATCGTTAGGGGTGTAATTTGAAAATTGCCTAATTTTAAGCAAAAACGTCTCAACTCCATGCTTTTTAGGAAAAACATCTCAACTCCTCGATTGAAACACCCTAACTAGCTAGATTTGCTATTTATTTGTGAAGAAAAAAAAGACAACTCGCTGAAAACGCCGTTGAGTTGTTTTTCCTCCACATTGTTGGCTTCAAGATCGGGTTGAGGCTTCTCGTATGGTTGTCGATATTTGATATTTTGACTCAAATGACACGAATTGATTGAAGGTACGTGTGTAAAGAGGAATAATTGTACCAGTCGATTGAGTTGAACTACATATGAGGTCTGAAAAAAAATGGAGGCACGGGAGTGATTTGGAGTGTATTTATGGCGAGTTTTCCAGAAAAACTTCGAAGCTGATTTCTGGGATTTCAAAAATTTTGAGTTGAGTCGTTCTTCCTTCACACGGCAGTATTCCACCGGAAAATCAAACTTAACATTGAGAGAGGGTGAGTGCAGGTTAATAAATAGAAATATTTGATTCAATATTCAAGGGCTGGTAATATCAAGGAATTCAATATTCAAGGAATGGTATCGTCATGGTAGGACACCAGAAACTACGTCGCAGCATCTTGCAAAGGAGTGGCACCCAACAACATCAGGGTGATGGCTGCAACCTTGTCCTGGCGCGGGGTGTGGTGCGGGAAAAGTGCCACGGAGTTGCGCAAGTTGGGCATCTCGGTAGGTGTACTCCGTGGTATCACCACCCGCGTCCTGCTCGGCTCATATTTGAACTGGTGGTCGTTCTATAGAGGCACTTCCCTTCATCCCTCTCTCCCACCCCCACCTTCCACATCTTCCCTATTCCCAAGGGCCGGCGTCGGGTGAGTCCTGGGCGTCCTCCCCATTATATTTGATTTATTTATTTATTTTGTATTAATGGCGTGCCTCTTGCGTCTTTCAGGGAAGTTTCTTAAAAAAAACTCGGCGCTTTGCGCCTCGGCGGGGGGCTCCGCCCCCCTGCACCCCCCGGTTTATTTCTTTTTCCATACTCTGTATGAAATCATAGGAACACAGAATGTGTTTTTGCGATGCTAGTCATCCGTTAAATAAAAAACAACAATAATAAATGTGGAGTCTTTGGCAATAATAAAATAAATAATTGTTAGACATTTAATTTGGTCTAAAACCCTATAAATGTTATATAAATAAATATGTGACTACAAGAAAAATACTATATAAATTGAGAGCTTTCCAACGAATGGTGAACAATTTCTGTGCAATGAACACTGCGGGAGTTCTATTTCCTTACCAACGGCTTGGTTGCACGTGAAAATCATTATAAAAGGCGCGTAACGGTTTTTTCTGTCGCTTTTTCGTGACGATTTTTTTTCGGTAGGTCATCGCAAAAACACATTCTGTGTTAAAAAAAAAGGTACCCAATGCACTTCACCTTGTTGGTGATGTTATGATATTCATACTCGTGTTACAGTAGTTTTGTAAACTGATTGACGTCAACACGATTGGGTTCCCATTTACATTGACGTTACTTTGCTTTATCAAGTAGATAACTCAAAGTTTTGTGATAATTTATCCATAATTTCGTATATTTTTTCCCGGGGCAAATAGAGAGATCTGGATCCAAAATTGTCTAGAAAACCCTGGTATGTCCAACTTTGAATTGTGAGGACATAAATTCTTTAGACGTTCTGCTCAAAAGAAGGTCTCAAAAACTTCGTTATTTACCTTATGTTTTCCCCTTATTAACATTGTTTGGATAGTGACTTTCACATCTACGTACCCGTGTGAATATTGGAGTCGCTTGTCCTGGAGCTTGATCTGTGTGTTTGGCGGAATCTCGAGCTCTTCGGGCGAGACTTCTCCTCCACTTTGGAATGGCTGAGGGCTTCCTGGGATGTAGTTTGGCGTCTCAAAGCTTGGCGATTGTCCAGGATGAGATGGATTGGAAGGGAATGGGGAAGATATATGGGGTCTAGATAGAATTGGATTCGGTTGGTTGAGGTTGGGCTGGTTTGGGTAAGACTGGAGTGGGCTCAGTTGATTATGGTAGGATTGAGGTTGGTTGGGGTAAGTCTGGAGTGGGTTGGGATGGATGGGGTGCGACGGGATTGGGTTGGGTTGGTGTGGGTATGACTGAATAGGGTTTGATTGAGTCGGATATGGAATACCTCCAAATTGCTTGTGCACCTTTGGATATTGGTTGGAGTACTCGGGAGCGTACTGGATAGGATGCGAAGCTGGAACACGCCCTAAATGCTCCGGTTGCAAGGGGTAACTCGATGCTGTCGATTGCAGCGATCCAGGAACTGTATGAGGCAAACTGTAAGTCGTGTGAGCTATTCTTGGCGAGTCGTCCTCAACTGGAGAGATATCTCCGCCTTCCAGAGTAGGCAGAGCTGGCGGGTAAGGACCACTGCTGACTGGAGCTAACAGAACAGGCTGTGCTGGTGGGTATGGACCTGAGCTAGCTGGCTCCAGCGTTAATGTTTCGGCTGGAGGATACGGCCCAGGCCTGAAGCAAAACATTTAAAATTTCAAGGGCTTATGGAATATAATAACTGTTATCTTAAGGCGAGAGGATTTCTGTGGGATCTAATTAGGATCCCGCTCAAAATCTCTACTGATAATAAATCCCCCAATTAACAAATTAATTTTATGTTGATAATTGATCAGGCGAGAGAGGAGATTCCAAGACATGGGGAATCGCTAGTCTCAATAAAAAGAGGATCCTTTACTTTGTTCAATGGAATAAGATTTTGCTTCTAGTAAAACCTGAAAGAGATTACGCCAGTTGTCACCAGGAAGGAAGATGAAATTTGATGGAGGTGAGAAATCAAAACAACATGTTCAGTAGATCTTAAGACATAAGTGTCTACCTGAAGTGGGTTGAATGGAGTCCTCCTGATTGGATTGCCACAGGGGCTGCAATAACAGTCGGTTGAGCTACTCTGACAGCAGGCGGATAAGGTGCCGCTGGAGGGTAGGGGTACTGCCCTTGCGCAACTGCAGCAAGGCTCAGAAATATCAACTGCAATGGAAATAATTTCATTAATATCCCAGCATACATTTCACAACAAACTATTCTTTAGGAACAAGTTATCAAACAAGAGTACGTGAATAGGTGACCTTGTTTCGTGTTGTTTGACGACTTTCCATGTTGTGATTTCATTTTCCTGTGACTTGGTTTGGTCACTTCAAGGGGGAAGATTTAAAATCGTTGCATAGGTTGAAGTTGTCTAGTGTGCCAAAATCTGCCAAGGTTGGAAGTATAGCTTCCTTACAAAGAATAACTTGAATATAATGTTACTTGGTGTAATAATTATTGATTATTGAACAGTAATGGTACTGATGAATTTCCCTCAATGATAATCGCATGTTGATATATTTCTGAGTTGACAAACATCAACATGATTGAAATGCTGTTTCCAATTAACGGATATATGTATTTATTATTTATTATGTTGATAAATAACATAACTCCTAGGTTATAATCGGCTCTTAATGAAATTAGTAAACAATCTTCTTTGAGCCTCAAACTCCTCCCCAAATTAGAGCACAGTACTGGTACTGATGAATTTCCCTCAATGATAATCGCAATCTCGTTGATATATTTCTGAGTTGACAAACATCAACATGATTAAAATGCTGTTTCCAATTATGTTGATAAATAACCTAACTCCTTGGTTATAATCGGCTCTTGATGAAATTAATGAACAATCTTCTTCGAGCCTCAAACTCATCCCCAAATTAGAGCGAAAATCAGGCTGTTCGTAAAAAATCTATGATTAAGGGAAAGGGAAAATGCTTGTTTGAGGGAGCTACTGTTAGTCCGATCATGATGAAATATTCAGAAAATTTCATTAAAATCGGACCAAGATTTCGTGTGTTTAAGCTCGGGAGAGGAAATTGACAGCATAAATACAGACTAAAATTGTTCAAAAAGCTGTAAAATTCTGAATTTGAGTGACAATTTTGAGAAAGGCAAATTTAGGGGAGGCAAGAGTTCTGCCATCCATAAGCTCTCTTTCACCACTGAAAATATTGTCTCATCTTGTGATTTGATGAAAGAATTTATCTACTATTTATTGACAGAAGATATTTACTGGAGCTAGGACGAAATCTGCATTTATGTTGGCAATTTGAAATTTATTTTTTGAGAATTTATCTGTCGGGGTTTAGACGGGGACGCCTAGTTTTCACAACATGACGAGCTATTTTTGGTTAATTATGTAATTATTCGCGAGAGGATCGAAACAATTTCACTCACCGTCAACATGTTCTGCAGGACTGAAGGAAGATTCTTAGATCCTTCTCATTATATAGCCGAAGGGGGTCGGCGCAAATACTCCCTGGCTCGGCTGTCAACAAGCGAGTTGAAACGAGTGGCAAAAAGACGTTCGTTCCTTGAAAATCGGAGCATCCGGAATATCAGTCCACGTGAAGATGAGATGCCGGAATGATAATATTATTAAGAATCGATTAAGACTTTTGCAAAAATGTTAGAGGTAATGGAGAAAACCCCATCACGAAAGCGATCTTATCTTTGGAATCTAACGCGTATAGTATAAATTAACGGTAAGCTACTCGCCTTACCATCTCCAAAACTCCTAATTTTAGGAGAAAGTAAATAATAAATTCATTATTTAGGAAACAATGAAAGGAACAATTTTCAAGGATAGTGCAGGCCATTGCGACGCATTCATCTTCCACAATAATTTTCTTCTGTTTGATAATACTGTTGGGGGACCTATCTTGGTTGGTCTGTGATTCATTCGTTGGACATTTTGACGCGTTTCACTTTTTGATACCTCGAACGTTCGGATAAGTTCAATGTGGTGTACATTTTGATTCATTTTACCTAATTACAGCTGATCAGTTTGTTGATTCTTTGACTCAGTATTTGCTTTTTGTGGTGACTTAAGACAAAAGTACTTAGGAAAGGAACAAAAAATCCAAGAAAATTATAAGTTCTCCGGTTTTTTTTTTTTATTTATTCATTTATTTTTGACATTTTCATGTCTTTGCCCTGGCACATAGGTAGCACAAAAAACTGTCACGAAATTGCGTAACGAAATTGTGTTACAGTGCCTTTATAATGATTTCCGCTTACAACGACCCCGTTGTTAGGTTTGTTCCTTTTCTACACTTTTTAACCCACAAAAATCGTTCACCACTCGTTGGAAAGCTCTCGATTTAACGAACATTTTCATGTTCTCCATAACATATTGACTATACGAATAGCGGAGCTATGGGCATAACTGTTCTCATATTTTGTTTACAAACTAATGATCGTGAGTGTAGAAGATAATTAATCCGGAATCGTCTATTTTATTGAAATTAGGTACCTACCTCTTAATATTAATAATTGTGTCAATTTGTAACATAATATGTAACAACAGCAACGCATTGTGAGGTTTGAAAAATACAACAAATAGCTATAGATAGTTATTATGTTAATGATTCGTTTCACATTCTGATAACAACGGAGGGTGGGTTATAAAATCCTATAGTGAGGTAAAAAGCAATAGGTAAAGACATGAAAATGTCCCAATGCGTGGCAGACTCGTATGCAAGCGTTTTTCTCAGAATATTTATACTTTAAACTGCGGGAAATTTCCCGCTGAAGGGACATCGCCCCAGAGCCTCCATTTATCCAATATTTCTGGGTTGTTTTTTATTTACCTACTCGAATTCCCCAAGATCTGAGCCGCGAATCAAAAGATTACTACCGTTCAGGGCGAAATTGTCCTAGCAATAAATTCGTACGAAGTTACGCGGACAGTATTCTCCACAGTCCGCATTCTTCATTCGTCGCCCCGAAGAAGGCTGCTTGAACAGTTTTTAGCACTTTTCTACAGTTTTTTAGGACGTCCCACAGTAAGACTTGGGCGTCCTTATAAGATCGATCTGGGGTGAAGTTGGACAACACTCAACAGAAAAAAAAAATAACCACACAGTAATCCGTTTTAGACCATTCTGAATCCAAATCCGCGAAAAAAACCATAGGTGTATGTCTGTGTGTGTGTGTGTGTATGTGTGTATGTGTGTGTGTAACAAAATCTTGTGTACTCTGCCCAGGCCTTAGTTCTCTACCGATTTTCCTGGTTCTTTCTTTGTTCGTCGCGGAAAACTATCTAGTTGTGCACTACGTAGCCGGAATTTCAAATTTTGCCTTTTAAGGGGAGGAAACGGGGGGTTAATGCTCGAAAAACGTGCGTTTTTGGGAATAATCTTGTGTACTCTGCCCAGGCTTTAGTTCTCGATCGATTTTCGTGGTTCTTTTTTCGTTTGACGCGGAACACTATCTAGTTGTGCACTACGGCGCCGGAATTTTGGATTTTGCTTTTTAAGAGGGGGAAAGGGGGGGTTAATGCTTAAAAAACGTGCGTTTGCGTGCATAATCTTATAAACTCTGCCCAGGCCTCAATTTCCAACCGATTTGCGTGTTTCTTTTGCTTCCGAGTCTACCAAGGTAGCGGAAGCTTTGTTTTCACTTTTCAAGGACGAAAAAAAAAAGTTCTCCAAAATCAAAATTTTCACTCGCGTTTTGCGTTTTAGACCTTTCTGAACAATTTTGGTTCCGTGTCTGTCTGTCTGTGTGTCTGTCTGTCTGTGTGTCTGTGTGTCTGTGTGTCTGTCATGATTTCCTTGTAACGCGCATAACTATACGAAGTTATTGTCCGATTTCAATGAAATTTTCAGGGATTGTGCGGGTTGGTGTGTAGACGGTCCCCTATGAAAATCATCATCCCCGGACTGATGGAAGCGACTGCGCATGCGCAAACGTGATTTCCTTGTAACGGCCATAACTTCTATATTTTCCATCCGATTTCAATGAAATTCTCAGGGATATTACAAATTAGTATTTAGATGGTCCCCTATGAAAATCATCACCTTCAGACTGATAGTAGCCACTGCGCATGCGCAAACGTGAATTTCCTAGTAACGGCCATAACTTCCACTTTTTCTACCCGATTTCGATGAAATTTTCAGGGATTATGCGGATTAGGTTGTAGATGGTCCCCAATGAAGATCACCACCTTCGGACTGATAGTATCCACTGCGCATACGCAAACGTGAATTTCCTTGTAACGTCCATAATTTCTACATTTTCAATCCGATTTCAATGAAATTTTCAGGGATGTTACAGATTAGTATTTAGATGGTCCCCTATGAAAATCACCACCTTCGAACTGATAGTAGCCACTGCGCATGCGCAAACGTGAATTCCTTGTAACGGCCATAACTTCTACATTTTCCATCCGATTTCAATGAAATTTTCAGGGGTGTTACAGATTAACTTGTTTTGATGTTTTGAGATTAACTACTATGCATCGAATCATCTATACAATCGGGTTATGGATACGAGGAAGCTATGTGCCACACCCACTTGGCAGACGTTTTTTGTTTGACTCAAATAACTTCCGAGTTGTACATGATTTTACCAGAGTACCAAAATTCGCAAGGGGAGGGGGTGAGTGGGGGGATAATATTCACAAAATATCCGATTTTTCAATATTTCGGTTCCTTTACTGCTTACTAATGGTACCCAAGCTTTGAAATTGAGGAAAAATTCTCATTATACCTCCGGATTTTCACGAATTATTCTCTGTACCACCATGGAACTAATAGTGGTGCCACCATGGTGCCAGGACATGGTGCCATGATGCCATAAACCGCTTATTTCGTGTTTTTTTTTGTGTGTGTTTCACCTTGAATACTGATGTGAACTTCGACGGTTTGCCAACCAAAACTAACAGATGAAAGTTCAATGTTACGACGTATTTCCGAATTGGAGCCAGACCGGCACCATTGGTGGAGGGGGGGGGGGGTAAACTCGAATTCGCATGTTGGGTATCGTAGATCATGGATTTTAAAATGCTCTTCAGATTCGAGGCCCTCATGATGCTAGAAATGTTATGGTGGATAATGGTGGGGGGGGGGGGTTTAGTATTTCTTGCCTAAAGTAATAAATAAATTACATCGAGTGAAACAGTTTTATCACTTAACAACTGATTAAACTGAACTAATGCTTATCCAATGGGACGTCCCCTGGAATGCATGCATTACTAAACAATATGTTTCCAGTTTTGTATCAACTATTTTTTTTTTTTTTTTTTTTTTTAATTAACTCCCCTCAAGACAAAATGTCTTTGGTGACGGAGGGGGCACGCCATAAATTAAAAAAAAATAAATAAATAAATCAAAAATAATGGGGAGGACGCCCAGGACTCACCCGACGCCGGCCCTAGGGATAAGGGAAGATGAGGAAGGTGGGGGTGGGAGAGAAGGATGAAGGGAAGTGCCTCTATAAAACGACCACCAGTTCAAATATGAGCCGAGCAGGACACGGGTGGTGATACCACGGAGTACGCCTACCGAGATGCCCAACTCGCGCAACTCCGTGGCACTTTTCCCGCACCACACACCGCGCCATGACAAGGTCGCAGCCATCACCCTGATGTTGTTGGGTGCCACTCCTTTTAGCTCCGACACTGCTTGCCGTAAATCATTTGTGTCATATTTCCTTATCTTGGCCCGCCAAGTCTGCTCCATGTCCAAGCTGCCATTGACAACTTGGACATCCAGGATAATGCAAGACCTGTCGGGCTTGACGGCAACAATGTCGGGCTTCTTACCCTGGTCACTTGGCATGTGATACAATCTCTCTCTCTCAACATCCCAGCCACTAGATGACAATGCACCTGCTATCTGCTTGGCGACCGCATCATGACGTAGAATGCGGCCACCATGAGTCCGAGGGCACTGCTGCACTACATGATATAAATGTTCATTTCCACTCCGACAGGCGCGGCAAAGGGGTAGGGTTGTCCCGCGACTACCTCTTGAACACCTCACCGCAGTTGGCAAAGATGCCACGCGGATGGCGTGAAAGTGTCGGTAGTCGCGGGCCCCAATGCCCTCCGAAGCCCAATCTACCCATTGGGATGAGACAAGGCTTTCGGAGCACTGTCGGAGTTCTTTACCATCTACCGATTCATGCAGCGCAGCAGCGAACTCAGCAGACGAACTGGGTTTTGGAGCAGATGGTGTTGCTCGGTCGCACCATGCTAACTGCTGCCTGACAAAATCAAGATCAGCAGCCGCACGGGCGACCTCCCAGCTCGACCCTTGAAGGGCTAGCAGGCGCCGGCGGCGCAGAGAAGGGATACATGCCGAGAGAGACACAATGCCAAGCCCACCGGATTTGACCGGTGCATGAACATAGGCACTTGGGACACCAGGTGGGAACTTCAGCCAAGAGCGCACAGCAGAGCGAACTTCTCGATCTAATTCTTGCAGCCTCCCCGCCGTAAGCCTGCCAAAGACTAACCCATAGGTTAGCTTTGGCAGTAAGTACGTGCGAAGGAGGCGCAGCTTCTGCTGTGGCTTCAATGGAGCCTTGGTAACGCGAGCTAGCGCTCTACCAAGGTCCACACGGCTGGCAGTTATAGTGGCCACCCCCATGAAGTCGACTCCGAGGTACCGCCAAACCTCCAACACGGATCGAGATGGGATGGGGGATTGTCCAATGACAAAACCCCCATCCACAACTTTCACCTTATGCTGGCGACCCGACGGGACCAAGGAGACCAACCCACACTTATCAGGGTTAACCACAAGTCCACACCCAGCTAGCTGCTTAGCAAATGCATTGAGGGCGATCTGCAAGCCCTCACGGGTTTCTGCGAGTAGGATAACATCATCGGCAAAAGCCAATGCTCCTACTCGCACCCCAGGGGCGAGATCAAACCCTACTTCTGTGGGCAGCTTACCCAAGGCCGTATCCACGACCAGGTTGAAGAGGAGTGGTGATAGGGGATCCCCCTGGCGTACCCCACGCCCGATTCGTATATCCCCTGACACCTCACCTCCTGCCTCGAGGACCGTCACGCCTTCCTGGTACAGACAGGCCACATACTCGATTAACCGAGAAGGGGCCCCGACACCACGAAGGCAATCGGTCAGGGCAAGGTGACTGACTGTGTCAAAGGCCTTAGCGACGTCCAGAGCGGCGAGATGGAGTTGCCGGCGTTTAATACGGGCCAGCGAGATGACAGTTTGGAGAACTGTAAGGTTCTCCGCTGTGCCATCCGCTGGCCGAAACGCTCTCTGGACATCACCAATGACACCAGCCACCTGGAGGCGAGATGCCAGTACTTTTTGGAAGTGGCGGAAGACTACCGAAGATACAGAAATTGGTCGATAGCCTCCAGGCCCACTTCCCCCTTTCTTGGGAATAAACACGGTTCGGGTACGAGTTAACGCTTTCGGGGGTCTTCCCGCAAGGAGGAGCAGGTTGAGGATGAGCAGCTTAATCGTCTTAGGTGCTTTATTCCAGCGTCGGGCGGAAACACCATCGGGCCCAGCGGAAGTGGAGTTCCTGACACGGCACTTGTGTGCCTTGTCAGACAGCACCGGCGAGCACATGATGCTGCGCAAGGAATCCCTGGTGGAGACTGGGGGAACCACACACTCCCCAGGGTCGTGACTGGGAGCACTCAGAAGTGGCTCCCAGAAATCCACAAACTCCTGGAGAGGGGGTTGAACTTGATTTTCCCCAGGCTCCTCCAGTACCTCCGCAGTCTTGCTTGTTTAGCTGCTCTGCGACCTCCACGCAACACCATTCTAGGAGGAGGTCCCCCCTGGTGCCGCGTCACGGTCGCATCCCCAACCCGCGGGAAGATTCTCCATAAATAGGCTGCAACCTCGTCTTCCAGGTTATCCAGCCCTTCAGCAGCCCGCCTCACCAGATCCTGCAGGTAGGTGCTTTCATAGCCTTCAATACGACCTACCTGCCCCCCGAGCCTCAAGACTTCGGTCTTCAGATCGGCAAGAAGACCGGAGGTCCCGGGGGAGGGATACTGAATGGCAGGCTGCTGCTCCACGTCAGCAATAGGAGATGCGGGAGAAGCCCCACTGCTATTTGCCAGGATAGCTTCCTGGACAAGCTGCTTATAGTGGGGCTTCAGGCGGACGTTCTTGATTGCAATGACTGTGCGCGTGGGAAAACGTTCATTTAGGTAAACATTAATGTTACGTACCCCATTACGCACAGCCACTGCCTCATCTGCCGCCATCCTGCGCAATTCCTCGGAAGCATACCTGGGCTGTATTCGTTCAATATCAATAGCAGCATTAGCAGCAACAGGATGCTTCCGTCTGACGTGGAGACCAAGGCCAGACCTGGTAGTGAATGCCCGCTCACAATGGGCACACTGGTGGTTCAAAGAGGCAGTGGATGAGGACGAGGGTAGGGATGATGAGGAAGAGGAAGAGGGGGAGGATGGCCGACGCCCCTGCCTGGGGCGCCTCTGAGCGCCTCCCCTAATACCCCGCGAGCCAATGGGCTGGCGGGGGTTATGAGGCTGGTCCTGATTTGTATCCATAACGGGGAGCGCTAGAGAATAAGGGTCAGGGAACCCATTGACAAGGGTCCCCTCCCTAAACGCCAGAGGGTCATTCAGCCACCCCTGGAAATTCAAGAGGGGTCCACCAGGGAAACCTAATGGGACCACCTCTGTCCATCCCAGGGGGCCCGGGTTGTGCGACGGGGACGCATGACCTTGACTTGGGTAGGGATAAGAAGGGCTCCGAAGAGATAAAAACACCCTCTATTACCCTCAGGGGCGTCGCGTGATAATATTCGTCAGGCAAACAGCTAGGCTGCAAATTATTACACAAAGGTTCATTTTTTCTGTATTGATCACGTGCCAGCAAAGAACTCAGCTTTGTCATTGTCACCACCTACCAACGATGTTTTACCTTCACAATCAAGTTTATTTGGAAGAATTAAACGCTCCACACTCCACTGGAAGAAATAAAGAATTCCTTCGTTTAGAAATTTGATCACTGGTTGCTAAGGAAGCAAAACCGAGTACATCCCAAAGAAACGACCGGCGAAAGCATTTTGGTTAACTAAAATTTGAAGGGCGATCACGCCTCTTTTGCGATTCATACTCGTTTTTCTAACTTCTCGTAGGGAGCGAACAGTTTGTCCTACAAAGCTATGGGTAGTCTCATTCGATTCCGAAAATTCAATGGTACAATCTTAAATTTCTGATAAAACAATACCTTTATATCAAGAGTTTTCGAGAGAGGGTGCCTTTGGAAGTTTCAGCCCTTCCGTTTCACCGCTTAGAAGTGACTTACATCAACCAAAAGCTTTGCGGCACAACTAGACCCCAAATGGAGCCCACATACCAAATTTCATCATAATCGGTCCATGATAATTAAGGAAAGATCCGCGGACGGACGGATTTTTTTTATATTCGATTTTCAAAATCTACACGTACTTACCTACCACAAACGTAAACCATCAAATTTGAGGGTGGTCAAACTTTTTTCTTGAAAATAATTAACCAAAAAGGGAGACTCTGAATTTAGACCCAATAAGATGTGAAACCTTCATTCTACAATGTTTTGCAATTATTTCCTAGTGTCTATCAAAAAGAAAAACGATTAGGTACAGTGAAATATAGTAAAATCGGGAACAGGACACCAGTCAACGTCAAACAGCTGATATTTGCGGCGGCGAAAAAACGAACTGCTTTCCTTCTTTGAGATAATGTGGGTGGATGGATATGTTATGTCTTCATGCGTGAGCTAATTAGTATCCATGGCTCATATTCCAAGTATTCAAGGTCACGAAACAGTTTTCCTACTGTTTGCAACAGCTGAGAGTGGGGTAGTGGGGGTATGGCAATACTGGACCCCGCGCTGACCCCCCGCCTCCCGCCGATCATCGCCTCTCACTCTAAACAGTCCCGAAAAATTCATTTTTTTGAACTGCTTGCCTTGCATCCAGCGATGCAAGGAGGACCAGCCCCCGCGCTAGTTCGCTTATCACCCGCAATCATCTACATTACCGACCTCTCCAAGTCTCTGGTGTGTTGCGGGCTAGTATCCAAGGCAAAATACGTACTTTCTTATTCCATTCTCTTATTTAATCTAAATTCCTTGATAATAATGAAATAGTCCCTAAATATTATAAAAGCTTTCCAAAATCAGCTAAATATTACTTACAAAAAATGGAAATATAGGAGAATCTCAACAAAAATTTATTTATTTATTTTGCATATTTGTAGTAAGGCAAACAGTGTTTGCTATGTTTGCCTGGAGGAGACGCCACTGATTACCCTACCCCAACAACCCTCATGCAGGATTACCTACGTAGGTACTGTAATTAGGAATACACTTGATTCGTAATTTACTACCCCCAAAATGGTCTACTTGGACAGTTTTTGTTACCGGCTCATCTGAATTTCCAAGTTCGTGGTTGAAAGGGTAATAGGTGGGAGAGATGGTGTGTCACTTAAAAGATACCTACCTAATCATTAAAATTTGTATAAACATTGAACATGTCCTTGGGTTTGCAACCAGTGAAATGTGGTGCCCCCCTTACCGCGATAAGTACCCACTCCTGATTTCGGACCTGTTACATATTAGGTAACTAATTCGTATTTCGTTTTGGTTTATTATTTTCATAAATGGACCTTTAGAATCAACCTAGAATTTTTTTTTAATCTCCACCTCAAAATTTGTTAGTTTACGTTTCAAGGTATACGTAGAATCCGAAAATGGTATAACAATTTTTCCGTCCGTACGCGGCACTTTCTTAGTTCTCATGGAAACTTTGATGAAATTGCTACATTTGGGGTCTAGTTGAGCCCCGAAACTTTTGGTTGATATCAGTCACTTCTAAGGGTTGAAAAAGTAAGGTTGACATTTTTTTTATAATTTTTATTTTATTTTCAATAATGAACGTTTGAATCTCCTAGGAATTAATAGTTTTGAAGAAAAAAATTTAGCCCCCCTCAAAATGTCTCCCTATTAGGGGAAAAATTACATGAAGGTTAGATCGGATCTCATCGCTAAGTTCAAGGTCACGAGGGGCGTTCGGGCCTCGGAAATATCGCCTACAGTCTGATTCAGTTGTTTTTCTCAATGAGCGGTTGACTGTGCGGAATCGACATCGGATCGACATATGGCTTTCTAAGAAAATTGCTACGGAGTACAACTATAAGTACGCTTGGATCAAGGAGGGAAGGAGAATCTACTTGAGGAGCTCAGCGGGTTAGCGGGTATGAGATGTTGGCAGAAATTGACACCGAGAAGAAATTTTCAAAGTTCTTTGAATAGGTACTCCTATTGTATTCGTACTCCAGTTAAACCTATTGATAACTAAGTATGGAAACAAAATTGATTGGGGCTTTTGGTGATATACTTATTTCGCATAATAAAGTATCTACATATATCTGTGACACTACCTACTGATGAAATTGATTATAAATTTGCTAATGTTGATTCTTCTTCAAGCTTAATTGTTTTGAGTCAAAATATTAGAAATTTAAAAAGGAATTTCGATTTTTTTAATGCCTTTTTAGAATCAATAATGTTGTCAGTTCATGTTTTAATACTTACGGAAACGTAGAACAATGAGTGTTTACATTTTCCTCTGCCGGGTTATAAAGAGTTCATCAGTACAAAACTGGCTAATAAGGCTGAGGGGGCTCAGTTGAGAGCTATTTATTTTGGCTTAGTTTTTACTTTATTAAAGTATGGTATTTTCGTATGGGGAAGTGCTAGCAAGGCATTATTAGGATCTGTACAGGTTACACAGAATATTATACTTAAAGTAGCGCTTCGTAAGCATCCACGATATCCTACTATCCTGCTGCATCGTGAGTTAGATGTACTCAATGTAAGGCAGTTGTTTTTATTTCAATCGTGCATGCTTGTTTATAACACTGGAATTCAGCCAGAGCATAGAAGCATAGTCATGCATACACGTACAGCAGCATCATCGCAAATTCAGTTGCCTAAACTTAGAACCGAACGTGCAAAAAAGAATGCATATTATAAAGTTTTAAAGTTTTTTTTTGCTTATAAATATAGTACTGAAGTGTTTAATAGTTTTGTACATTTTAAGAGAGAGATTCTGAGCAGAATAAAGGAATCTGCACTGTAGAGAGCCTTCTTCTTCTTTTTAATTTTTTTAATTTGTTCGTCAAATTAAATTGATATACATAGTTAGTAGTCGACTTTGTGGTCTTATAGACTGAAACCAACTCCACCAGCCGCCACAAGTTCTTGTGAACTTATTTGGTTGATGGACAGAAAGAAATTGTTTATTTACTCTCTGTTTTATATGCCATTTTATATTTTATTTTCTTTCTGTTAATAAACTATTATTCTATTCTATAATACATGAAATTTTAATACGCGTAGTAAGAGAAAACTCGGAAGAATCAAACTCGGGTCTCCCAGACTAATGATTCTTGCAGTCAAGTTATCGAATCTTTTTTATTCGGTCTCGCATTACACTTTTTTGGGATGAATAAAATGTAACACAGTCATTTTGGTTTATTATTTTTAATAATTTTCATGCAATTAGGTATATGGGCTCCTTTTGGGGTCTAGTTGTGCCCCAAAGTTTTTGGTTGAGGTCAGTCACTCCTAAAGGGGTGAAAAATAAGGGCTAAAATTTTCAACACGCACTAGCTCAAAAAATTTTTATGTAGTCATTGTTTTTTTCATAAATTTAAAATAGAATTGAATGAGACCACCCAGAGCTGTGTAGGACCAACCGTTCGTATATTACACGAACTTAAGGGTTGGACTTACGATGAATCAGAAACACGAATGTGAATCGCAAAAGAGGCCGTTTAAATTTTAGCTGACCAAATAATGCGATCGTTGTTCGTTTCTTCTAATTGTGCCTACTCAGTTTTGCGCCCCTAACAGCCAGTAATCAAATTTCCTAATGAAGGAAACCACAAATCTTAACCCTAATTGGACCATGGTGTCACTAGTGTCACCGAAAACATCTTAGGATTTCCATTGAATCTCACTTGAAATTCTAGCTAGGAACGAAAATGCAATCGCTATTCGTTTTCTTCGAGTTGTATTCCTTTTGAATCCCTAGCAACCAGTATTTTTGTAAGTCATTAAAAGTAAAAAACGCTGCAAATTATTACACAATGGTTTATTATTTTTATGTAGATCACTCGTCTGCAAAGCCACCAACCATCAAACATGAAGAAAAACATTGATCGCATTTCGGTCGGCTAACACTTGAAAGGCGATTAGGGCACTTTTGCGATTCACACTCGTGTTTCTGATTTATCGTACGGCCAAACTTTAAATTCTCGTAGTGAGCGAACGATTTGACCTACAGAGCTCCGCGTGGTCTCAAAAATTTCTAAAAATTCTACAGAATCTTAAATTGAAGGAAAAACAATACCTTTATATCAAAATTTTTGAGTTAGGGCGTTTTCAAAATTTCAAAATTCATTTTGCAACCCTTAGAAGTGACCTACATAAACCAAAATCTTCGGGGCACAACTAGGCCCCAAATGGAGCCTACATACCAAATTTCATCAAAATCGGTCAATGCTAAGGGGCAAAAGTGCCGCGTACGGCGGACGGCGGACGGCGTACGGCGGACGGCGGACGGACGGCCAAATTTTTATTCGATTTTTGGATTCTACATACCTTGAAACGTAAACCATCAAATTTTGAGGGGGTGTTAAAATTTTTTTTTTCTTGGTCGATTCCAAAGGTTCATTATTGAAAATAATAAACCAAAATGATATGACAAAACTTTGTACATTTTTTCATCGATTTCTTTGAAAGTTTTTGTCATAACTCTATTTTGAGACTTTTAACGGCCCACAAAAAATTCTTTTGTCCACACTACACTACCTACACTAGTGATACGTTGGTCCAATAAGGGTTTATTTCTTCGAAATGAGTGTGAAGTGTTTATTTCTTCAAAATTAACTTAATTGTGAAGCGAAAATATGATTTTAGGTAGTGGCAATAGCTGTGTTCTTTTCAGGGGAGTGATCTATGAAGAAAAATAATTGATTACTTCGCTCGGTCCCTCCGATTTGAAAAGTTCAAGTCTGGACTAACACGGTTCTTCGTGGTGCTGTAGGTACTACGATTCATACTACTGCACCATTGTTGTAAAGAATGTTATAAACCTTACTGGTTTAAATTAAAACAATACCTACTTTTGAATACTTTCATGTACTATTATTACATGAGCTGAGTATTACTGAAACAGTATGTGCCCTGAATTCCATGTTTCTATCGAGTATTTTTCAGCCTTGCCCAGGACCGTTCTGTATCATTAAATAATTACAATTTTTACGGCCTAATAATTTTAAGCGTTTAGCAATTCCAAATAAGCTGGAAAAGTAGATCCTTGAGTCGATCCACTCTGACTTGATTCATTCGACAACAACCCTCATCTCACTCTCCCTTGATAGGTAATTCGTAGGCTTCTACATACGTGCCTTACCCTTCAGGAGGTTCTGCGGTTTCAGGCAGGACTTCCTCATCCTACTTACTACTATCCCTATTAGTTTACGCGTGATGTTTTCTTCTCTTAAATTACTTCACCATGCTCTTCACTTCAGTAGTCGCAAGTGAATAACTATCAAGTTCTCACATACATATTTTCTTTAAAAACTTAGAAACCATCCAATTTAAAAGTATCTACACTGCATGCAGATACATCTGTACATGGATATGTCTTATGATGGCAATTTAAATGATAAGCTCACTCAGCTGACCACTCAGGCGCCTTCAGCATTCTCCATTGACCCTGCCTCTCAAATTTTAGCTTCCTGCGTTCAACAGGAGAGAAAATGGCATTGGAGCTCACTCAGCTGATCACTGACCACTCAAGCGCCTTCAGCATTCTCCATTGATCCTGCCTCTCAAATTTCAACTTCCTGCGTTCAACAGGAGAGGAAATGGCCTTGGAGCTCACTCAGCGGATCAGTGACCACTCACGGGCCTTCAGCATTCTCCATTGACCCTGCCTCTCAAATTTTAGCTTCCTGCGTTCAACAGGAGAGAAAATGGCATTGGAGCTCACTCAGCTGATCACTGACCACTCAAGCGCCTTCAGCATTCTCCATTGACCCTGCCTCTCAAATTTTAGCTTCCTGCGTTCAACAGGAGAGAAAATGGCATTGGAGCTCACTCAGCTGATCAATGACCACTCTGGTGCCTTCAGCATTCTCCATTGATCCTACCTCTCAAATTTCAACTTCCTGCGTTCAACAGGAGAGAAAATGGCATTGGAGCTCACTCAGCTGATCAGTGACCACTCAGGCGCCTTCAGCATTCTCCATTAACCCTGCCTCTCAAATTTTAGCTTCCTGCGTTCAACAGGAGAGAAAATGGCATTGGAGCTCACTCAGCTGATCAGTGACCACTCAGGCGCCTTCAGCATTCTCCATTGATCCTGCCTCTCAAATTTCAACTTCCTGCGTTCAATAGGATTGAAAATGACTTCGGAGCTCTGTATAGATCACTGGTTCTCCATCAATAGCACCTACCACCATATGTATTCTCCCTTGACCTTCCCTCTCACATTTCAGCTTCCTGCGTTCAATAGGATTGAAAATGGCTTCAGAGCTCACTCAGCTGATCAGTGATCTGAAGAGAGAAGAAGCCTTTGAGCAATGATTTGCAGCGTTTTTTACCCACCAACATTTTGGTTTATTATTTTCAATAATAAACCTTTGGAATCGAGCAAGAAAAAAAAATTTTAACCCCCCCCTCAAAATTTGATGTTTTACGTTTCAAGGTACGTAGAATCCGAAAATCGAATAAAAAAATTTCCGTCCGTCCGCCGTACGCCGTACACCGTCCGCCATCCGCCGTACGCGGCACTTTTCTTAGCAACACTGGACCGATTTGGTTCAAATTTGGTATATGGGCTCCATTTGGGGTCTAGTTGTGCCGCGAAGCTTTTGGTTGATGTAGGTCACTTCTAAGGGGTGAAAATTAAGGGTTGAAAATTTCAAGAGTGCCCTAGCTCGAAAACTCTCGAAATAAAGGTATCGTTTTTTCACCAATTTTGAATAGTACAGAATTTTTAAAAATTTTTGAGACCACCCGGAGCTCTGTAGGACAAACCGTTCGGTCCCTACGAGTATTGGAAGGTTTTCCTTCGATAAAACAGAATCATGAGTGTGAATCGCAAAAGAGGTCTAATCGCCGTTCAAATTTTATCTGACTAAAATGCAATCGCTGTTCATTTCTTCGATTTGTATACAGTTTTGCCTTCTGCGTAACCAGTAATCAAATTTCCATATCAAGCTTTCTATTTTTCGAATCGAGTGTGAAGCGTTTAGTTCTTTCTAATAAACTTGATTGTGAAGGTGTGAAGCCATTATAGTGTGGTAGGTAGTACCTGTGACCGGAGAGTTCCACCCCTCCGGATCACGGTTAGGTCATCTTCTTCATCCACGAAACGCCCACGAGCAAGGTCCGCAGGGTCGCCGCCGATGACCGCACCAGCAGCCGAGGAGTTGCCTCCACCGCCACCAGTCGCGCCACCAGCAGCGCCCCCACTCCGCGCGCATGCGCGCCCTCGCCACTCGACCCCCTCCAGAATCGAGGCACCTCCCTGACGTCGCTCCCCTACCTCATTCCTTGAGTGACTCTCAAGTGTATGAGAGTACAAGCCTGCCGAGACTGGGGCCCCCCCCGATACTTGCCTGTTCACCCTTGGGATCACCAACTGTCCACCTCCTGGATCCAACGACTCCGACTGCCTCCGACTTCCTCAACATTCAAGACTACAAGACGACGACAGCACCTACCCTCCACGGACTATTGCAACTGGTAGGAGTGACTTTTTCTGTATATAAATTAGGGATAGTGATTTTCTTTCCTTCAAAGATCGCGAAGCAGGCGCTTAGAATACCTGAAAATAGATAGAGACTGAGAATGGCCCTTTCCTAAATTCCCCCCGTAATTTTAAGTATAATTTTCATTGTCCATAACTTGATATTTTCCTTGTATTTTGTGATTGACGAAATTACCTCGTGGTGTCCACCTTCAGTGCCCACCTTTGGTGACCACCTTCAGTGACCACCACGATACTATTCTAGTGAAGCTAGTTCCTCATTTCTTAACAGTCGACTACATAGGTAGGCATTCTACTACCTCTAAGAATTCCTATTTTGTTGTATGATATTTTTCCGTAAATACATTTCACGTACGGAAGTACTTATACCTTTTCTTTGACTACTCCCACTGACCAGGTACACAACACAGTAAAGTAAACTCATGCTATTAACTTCATTTTATTCTTGCAAATATAACAGTAACGTAACTTCATTCGTTAGTAAATTCCTTTATTTAAATCATAACTTTCTAACTTAGTCTCCTGACTAAGTCCTACTACTTTAGTAGGTGGTGGCAGTACTACTCCCGAGAAGACACTCAGACAGCTACGGTAAGTAAGATCCGCATTCCGCTAAGTTAAATAATATCACAAGACTTGGTTAGGATTTATCATTAACTTCCTAACGTGCTCCCTTCCGAGGGTTCCCTATCAGAAAAAGGGGTTACATACCTACCAATAGCTAGGTATGGTTGGTAAAAAAAAAATTGGTAGGTAAAACAATGTTTGTAGGTAAAAAACGCTGCAAATCATTGCTCACTGATCAGCTGAGTGAGCTCACCTGAGTGCTCTTCCAGGCGTCTCCAGCATTCGAGGATATCTTCTTCACTCCTCACATCACTGATCAGCTGAGTGAGCTCCAAAGCCATTTTCAATCCTATTGAATGGAGGTGCTCTTCCAGGCGTCTCCAGCATTCGAGGAGATCTTCTTCACTCCTCACATCACTGATCAGCTGAGTGAGCTCCGAAGCCATTTTCAATACTATTGAACGCAGGAGCTGAAATTTGAGAGGGAAGGTCAAGGGAGAATACAGATGGTGGTAGGTGCTATTGATGGAGAACCAGTGATCTATACAGAAGGGTGATCTATACAGAAAATAATAAACCTTTGAGCAATGATTTGCAGCGTTTTTTTACCTACCAACTTTTTTTTACCTACCAGCTAGGTACTACCTACCACACCATACTGGCTTCACACCTTCACAATCAAGTTTATTAGAAAGAACTAAACGCTTCACACTCGATTGGAAAAATAAAAAGCTTCATATGGAAATTTGATTACTGGTTACGCAGAAGGCAAAACTGTATACAAATCGAAGAAATGAACAGCGATCGCATCTTAGTCCGATAAAATTTGAATGGAGATTAGACCTCTTTTGCGATTCACACTCATGATTCTATTTTATCGAAGGAAAACCTTCAAGTACTCGTAGGGACCGAACGGTTTGTTCTACAAATTTCCGGTTGGTCTCAAAAATTTTTAAAAATTCAATACCTAGGTACTATTTAGAATTGGTGAAAAAACGATACCTTTGTTTCGAGAGTTTTCGAGCTAGGGCACTCTTGAAAATTTCAACCCTTAATTTTCACCCCTTAGACCTACATCAACCAAAAGCTTCGCGGCACAACTAGACCCCAAATGGAGCCCATATACCAAATTTGAACCAAATCGGTCCAGTGTTGCTATGAAAAGTGCCGCGTACGGCGTACGGCGGACGGACGGAAATTTTTTCATTCGATTTTCGTATTCTACGTACCTTGAAACGTAAAACATCAAATTTTGAGGGGGGGGGGGTTAAAATTTTCTTTTTCTTGCTCGATTCCAAAGGTTTATTATTGAAAATAATAAACCAAAATACGAGAATGGCTAGGTAGGCACCTTTCTAATGAATGCCTGCCGTTTATTTTCAATCAATCTGGAAGCGCGGACTGCATTCCTCAATTAGGCTCCATAGAAATTCCTAACACCTTTCGGCGCATCGGCTACAAAGTTGGGTAATTGGCCCCACAGAATAATGTTTTCGCTGGCATTAAGAATTTTCTGTTCCACACTAATAGGGATGGGAAAATTGACTTTTTATGATCAATCCAATCAACCAAAAGTCGACTCTCACGTGTAAAAATAGTCTACTAACTACGTCAATCGATCGGGATTGGGCTCAACTGGAAACATAACACCTTCTTCGCCGAGCTTTCGGTAATTTTATTACCTTCTTAAGGGCTTGAAGGATGTTTAACTAATGATGTGAAAATAATCCACCTGAAGCAAAATTATCACAGAAGTAATAATATTACCTACAACAGTTTAAATTTTCGAAAAAGCAATAAGTATGTGAGATAATTCGTTACCTACCTTTTTTTTCTATAACGTACGTAAGTTTGTTGTACTTTCATTATACTCGTGGTTTGGTAGTATTGTCGCTACAGCGAGAGTATAATACACAATATAATATAATTAAAATACAGTAGTTTGTAAGGAAGGACGAACCCAGGAGAAGGAGGGACTTCCTAGAGGTAGAATGGTGGGGGGAAGACACGCAAGTCGGCAAGACAGGCGAGCCGACGGACTGTTGTGTTTGTGGAGGCAACAGGAGAAGGTATCTGTGAGTACTTACACCTTACACTTATTCGATCGATCGATTATACCTATACCTTCTGTGTCAACAAGCTCTCCCCTTGTCTTATACTCTATACCATACACACAATACCTTATAAGACATGTTCTAGCTTATACAGAAGCCTATAACACACTATATACCTATAACTTTATACTGCAGCACACATATGCTATACATGTACTCTACACTTACACTATACATCTAAACCTTCATACTGTGGCATTATACTATACCTATACTGTTGTGCAAGTGGTGTACAACTTATACTTCCCATATGGCCATGGCGGATGGCATATACTATATACCTACATCTAACCCACACTGTGGTGTGGTTTATACAATACACATATATTATGCATATATGCTATACATGTACTGTACACTTATACTATACACATATACGTGTATAATATATATGTCTGTAGTGTAGTATGTATGTATGGTATATGTATACCCATATACTATACACTATACCTTTATACTGTGGCACTATACTATACCTATACTGTTGTGCAAGTGGTGTACAACTTATACTTCCCATATGGCCATGGCGGATGGCATATACTATATACCTACATCTAACCCACACTGTGGTGTGGTTTATACAATACACATATATTATACATATATGCTATACATGTACTGTACACTTATACTATACACATATACGTGTATAATATTGTTGAGATGTAGAGAAACACAAGGAGAAGCGAAGAACCGATTTATTAATCGTGAAAAACTTTCAGACAACTCACTTGAACTTTTTCAACTTTTCTTGACACAACGCAACTGACACACATGATTACATTAACATAGATACGACAGTATCATTAGTGCAGTCACCGCACAACACTTCTCCCATCTTTTCTTTTGGTTTCCTTCGTGCCACAGTAACTTATGAGCCTATCTACCCTAACTATTTTCAGGGAACCATTGGTACTGCGAAGCCGATAGAGTATGTCATTTATGCGTTCCACGACTGTGTATGGCCCTTCCCAAGGGCATTGTTGCTGTGGACTCCCCCTCTTCAGCCTCTTTGGATTGTGCAACCAGACTTTATCCTCTTGTTTGAACCTCAATTTCCAGGCCTTGCACTCGTACCGGATCTTCATATTCTCGGCCTGCAATTGATGAGATTCCCTAGCAGCCAAACGAGATGTTTCCAGAAGTTTCTTCAGC
The DNA here is from genome assembly GCA_009739505.2 of Apolygus lucorum. Lineage (NCBI taxonomy): Eukaryota > Metazoa > Arthropoda > Insecta > Hemiptera > Miridae > Apolygus > Apolygus lucorum. The sequence continues at coordinate 44,072,656 of CM019169.2, forward strand.
TTAACTAGGAACTTGCTCAATTCCTTTTCATCTAGTTGGTGTCCGAATATTGATCCCAACGGTAAAGTCAGCTCACGCCCGAACTTGCAGTACGGTGGTGTGTTCCCAGAGACCGGGTGTTGTGACTCCTCATACGTAAGGAGGGCTGTGGGGAGCTGGAAATCCCAATCGAGTTGATGGTCGTTAACCGTTCTTGCTAGCCAGTCGTACATGATCCAATGCAGAGTCTGAGGCATCAGGGTAGAGTTGTGGGTTTTATTGGTCCTCAGCTGTCTCGAAACTTCTTTAAATAGGACCGACTCACTATTCCTCCTTCGGCATGTGCGAAGACCCTCGAAGACATCGAATCTGGATACAACGTGGCTCACCAATGCTTTAGTGATGGTCTCGGTTCTCTGGTTTGTCAACGGAATCATTTCAGGCCATTTAGTGAGGCCATTTACCATCATCAACACGTATCTATTCCCTCGTTCGGTTACAGGAAGGGGTCCAAAAACGTCCACAGTCATTTTTAATAATGGATACTGACTGCATGAAGATGGGAGTGGAGCCTTCACTGTTCTTCGGTCACCTCGACATGATCTACATTGCTCACAATCTCGACACCATCTTCGAACGTCTCGATGAATTCCCACCCAGTAACATTTGGTGCGAAGAAGAGACAACGTCCGTTTTGCTCCTGGATGTTCAGATTCAGATTCGTGTGCTTCCATGAAAAGTTTCTGCTGCATTGTCTGAGGAACCACAAACTGTGAGTTCACCCTCTTCCCATCTGGACTCTCCCAGCGCCGATGTAAAACCCCATCCCGCAGAAAGAGAGAGCCAAATATAGCGAAATAAGCTCTGGTAGTATGACTCAACCCTTTTCTGATGTCCAATGTTGGCTGAATTCCATCTTCAAGCAACTTAATAACAGGTCGTAGGTTACGATCTGAAAGCTGGTTGGTCCGTAGTGGCGATTGCTGTATGGTTACAACCTTGCACGTTCCCAATGTGGATGCACATTGCGTATTTTTGAAGTTTTCCACGGCCAATTCTTCCTCTTGTTCACCATACATACCTGGGGTAAAAGGTTCCCCAGAAGTTTCTCGGACTGTGACAATAGGCCTTCTCGAATCTTCATATTCGGGATTGGTCCCATTTCTATATCGAATGCATTCCGTTCCAACCTTGATGATACCTCGCCCAACATCAATTACACAGCCATGGGTCTCCATAAAATCCATTCCAAGGATGCAGGGTTCTCCAACGTCAGCTACCAAACAATCATGGATTGTACATTGGTTCCCCAGCTTCAGCCGTATACGGGTTTTCCCTCGAACTGGTATCGTGGAACCAGATAACATCCGTAGGCGACCGGTAACTGGTACTGGATCAATTGCCTCGACGTCACACATTTCTGGGTTTACTATGGTGACTGTGGCCCCAGTATCCACAATCACTTGGCAAGGCTTCCCTTCAATTGCACCATCAAGAATAATAGAAGCTTGATTTAGCTGGTACAATGGGAAACAGGGATCACCTTTCTTCCTTTCCTTCATTGCTAAGGGATGGTTTGGCCCTTTTGAACTTCCCAACTTCTGGGCCTTGAAGTTGGTAGCTACTAGTTTCCCGCTGGCTTTTCTTTGCATTCCCATTGAAAATGGCCTAGCTTCCCACACCGGAAGCACTTCAAATCAGCTCTCTTTTTCTGAAGCTCATTTCGAACTAATCGGCACAACACTTCCTCGGGGTCAGTATCTCCTGTTGAATTGGTGTGAAGCTGATCTACCTTCTCATGCACCAATTGCCTTACTAACGATGTATCATCATCCCAGGTCACTGATCGAACTTGTTGTAGACGGTTGGAACATAGTCCCGCTTCTAACATAGCAGCCCGAGTCATGGCATCCCTCAATGTTGTTGGGTCTCCGCTGATGACCAATTCCCTCACCCTTTGGTTGCGTAGCCCATTCAAAAATTGCTCGACAGCCACAGCCTCCCTAGCTTCTTCCGAAGGCATAGCCCTACGAGCCAAGCTCTCCACGTCGGCAGCAAAAGAAGCTACATCCTCCGATGCTCCTTGTATCCTCTGTCTCAGCCGTGCTAAAAACAAGCGTGCTTGGCCTTGAGCACCAAATCGACGTGACAACGCATCTTCCATTGTGGACAGATATCTTTGATCCTCTGGAACATTGCATACTGCGGCAAGGGCAGAACCGCGTAATGCTGCCATGAGACGAACAGCTGCAGTGGTTGGCCCCCAATCATTTGCTGTTTTAATGGCACGAAATTGAGCCCAATATTCATCCCATGGAGTGGATCCATCGTACGTGGGTGGATGGATAATGTCAATCTTCTCCCTGGTAGCGGGACCAGGACGTTGAAGCTCCCTTTCTCTCATTGACTGGAACTCCCTGGTCATTTCAGCAAATTGTCGTAACAGATCGTTGACTAGAAAGGGAAGTTGGGGTTGTTCAGGTTGTTGATCTCCAGCATCTGCAAACGCTACATCTTCATTGTGGATACTCTCTTCCTCATCTTGTACAGAATGCTCTCGGCGCCGTTGTCGCACCCGATCAGCTACAGACTGGTGTGAATCCATGTAACACTTCTGACACCAATTGTTGAGATGTAGAGAAACACAAGGAGAAGCGAAGAACCGATTTATTAATCGTGAAAAACTTTCAGACAACTCACTTGAACTTTTTCAACTTTTCTTGACACAACGCAACTGACACACATGATTACATTAACATAGATACGACAGTATCATTAGTGCAGTCACCGCACAACAATATATATGTCTGTAGTGTAGTATGTATGTATGGTATATGTATACCCATATACTATACACTATACCTTTATACTGTGGCACTATACTATACCTATACTGTTGTGCAAGTGGCGTACAACTTATACTTCCCATATGACCATGGCGGATGGCATATACTATATACCTACATCTAACCCACACTGCGGTGTGGTTTATACAATACACATATATTATACATATATGCTATACATGTACTGTACACTTATACTATACACATATACGTGTATAATATATATGTCTGTAGTGTAGTATGTATGTATGGTATATGTATACACATATACTATACACATCTAACCTACACTGCGGTGTGGTTTGATACAATACCAATACTATACTGGGCGCCTTATATACCTATACATACTTATACAGAGGTCAGGGGACGGATAAGGGGTCGTTGGGGAGTCCGTCATACACAAAAAGCCCAAAGGGGGAGAGCTTGGATCTATGTTGACATTTACAATACATGCGATACCTATTTATACCATTTACATACATGTGGCAAAACATACATCGATTACATGAAATATTATGTATTTATGATATTAATTATTCGATTACATGAAATATTATGTATTTATGATATTAATTCGTACGGCAGACGGCCGTGACGACAAGTATCATTACTATTATCGACAACAGTAAAACACTGGACAAAACAGAAAAATGAAAATCAAATTTAAAAATTTTGGCCGATTCTAATAATAAACCAAAAAACGCTGCAAATCATTGCTCAAAGGTTTATTATTTTCTGTACAGATCACCCTTCTGTATAGATCACTGGTTCTCCATCAATAGCACCTACCACCATCTGTATTCTCCCTTGACCTTCCCTCTCAAATTTCAGCTTCCTGCGTTCAATAGGATTGAAAATGACTTCGGAGCTCACTCAGCTGATCAGTGATCTGAAGAGTGAAGAAGACCTCCTCGAATGCTGGAGACGCCTGGAAGAGCACTTCCATTCAATAGGATTGAAAATGGCTTCGGAGCTCACTTAGCTGATCAGTGATCTGAGGAGTGAAGAAGATTTCCTCGAATGCTGGAGACGCCTGGAAGAGCACTTCCATTCAATAGGATTGAAAATGGCTTCGGAGCTCACTCAGCTGATCAGTGATCTGAAGAGTGAAGAAGCCTTTGAGCAATGATTTGCAGCGTTTTTTACCCACCAACATTTTTTTTACCTACCAACTTTTTTTTACCTACCAGCTAGGTACTACCTACCACACCATACTGGCTTCACACCTTCACAATCAAGTTTATTAGAAAGAACTAAACGCTTCACACTCGATTGGAAAAATAAAAAGCTTCATATGGAAATTTGATTACTGGTTACGCAGAAGGCAAAACTGTATACAAATCGAAGAAATGAACAGCGATCGCATCTTAGTCCGATAAAATTTGAATGGAGATTAGACCTCTTTTGCGATTCACACTCATGATTCTATTTTATCGAAGGAAAACCTTCAAGTACTCGTAGGGACCGAACGGTTTGTTCTACAGAGCTCCGGTTGGTCTCAAAAATTTTTAAAAATTCAGTAGGTACTATTCAAAATTGGTGAAAAAACGATATCTTTATTTCGAGAGTTTTCGAGCTAGGGCACTCTTTAAAAGCCTAGGAAACCTAAAAAATTCGGGAGTATTTGGTGAACCGCTAATCTTAACTTCTTTCTTAAGTTGAAAAGTTGAACAGCCTAGGAAACCTGAAAAATTCGGCAGTTTTTAGAGAGCTGTTAATCTACCAAACTCGACCAGAAACACATAAGTGCTATACGAGTACAAAAATCGGGGCAAAGGAGCTAAAAAATCCGTCAAAATGCATTGAACTAGTATTGGGGGACTTTCTTAGTGAGCGGAAACCGGAATGGCGGGCAAAGAGTTTAAAAGCCTAGGAAACCTTAAAAATTCGGCAGTTTTTAGTGAGCTTTTAATTTACCAAACTCGACCAGAAACACATAAGTGCTATACGAGTACAAAAATAGGGGCAAAGGAGCTAAAACGTCCGTAAAATGCATTGAACTAGTATTGGGGGACTTTCTTAGTGAACGGAAACCGGAAAGGCGGGCGAAAAGTTGAAAATCTACAAACCTAAAAAATTCGGCAGTTTTTAGTGAGCTTTTAATCTACCAAACTCGACCAGAAACACATAAGTGCTATACGAGTACAAAAATAGGGGCAAAGGAGCTAAAAAATCCGTCAAAATGCATTTAACTAGTATTGGGGGACTTTCTTAGTGAACGGAAACCGGAAAGGCGGGCGAAAAGTTGAAAATCTACAAAACCTAAAAAATTCGGCAGTTTTTAGTGAGCTTTTAATCTACCAAACTCGACCAGAAACACATAAGTGCTATACGAGTACAAAAATAGGGGCAAAGGAGCTAAAAAAATCCGTCAAAATGCATTGAAGTAGTATTGGGGGACTTTCTTAGTGAGCGGAAACCGGAATGGCGGGCGAAAAGTTTAAAAGCCTAGGAAACCTAAAAAATTCGGCAGTTTTTACTGAACCGCTAATCTACTGAAATCGACCAGAAACAACTAAGTGCTATACGAGTACAAAAATAGGGGCAAAGGAGCTAAAACTTCCGTCAAAATGCATTGAAGTAGTATTGGGGGACTTTCTTAGTGAGCGGAAACCGGAATGGCGGGCGAAAAGTTTAAAAGCCTAGGAAACCTAAAAAATTCGGCAGTTTTTACTGAACCGCTAATCTACTGAAATCGACCAGAAACAACTAAGTGCTATACGAGTACAAAAATCTGAGCAAAGGAGCTAAAAAATCCGTCAAACCGGAATGGCGGGCGAAAAGTTGAAAATCTACGAAACCTGAAAAATTCGGCAGTTGAAAAGCCTAGGAAACCTGAAAAATTCGGCAGTTGAAAAGCCTAGGAAACCTGAAGAATTCGGCAGTTGAAAAGCCTAGGAAACCTGAAAAATTCGGCAGTTTTTAGAGAGCTGTTAATCTACTGAAATCGACCAGAAACACATAAGTGCTATACGAGTACAAAAATCGGGGCAAAGGAGCTAAAACGTCCGTAAAATGCATTGAACTAGTATTGGGGGACTTTCTTAGTGAACGGAAACCGGAAAGGCGGGCGAAAAGTTGAAAATCTACAAAACCTAAAAAATTCGGCAGTTTTTAGTGAGCTTTTAATCTACCAAACGCGACCAGAAACACATAAGTGCTATACGAGTACAAAAATAGGGGCAAAGGAGCTAAAAAAATCCGTCAAAATGCATTGAACTAGTATTGGGGGACTTTCTTAGTGAGCGGAAACCGGAATGGCGGGCAAAAAGTTTAAAAGCCTAGGAAACCTAAAAATTCGGCAGTTTTTACTGAACCGCTAATCTACTGAAATCGACCAGAAACAACTAAGTGCTATACGAGTACAAAAATCTGAGCAAAGGAGCTAAAAAATCCGTCAAAATGCATTGAAATAGTATTGGGGGGACTTTCTTAGTGAACGGAAACCGGAATGGCGGGCGAAAAGTTGAAAAGCCTAGGAAACCTAAAAAATTCGGCAGTTTTTAGAGAGCTGTTAATTTACCAAACTCGACCAGAAACACATAAGTGCTATACGAGTACAAAAATAGGGGCAAAGGAGCTAAAACTTCCGTCAAAATGCATTGAAGTAGTATTGGGGGACTTTCTTGGTGAACGGAAACCGGAATGGCGGGCGAAAAGTTGAAAAGCCTAGGAAACCTAAAAAATTCGGCAGTTTTTAGAGAGCTGTTAATTTACCAAACTCGACCAGAAACACATAAGACTTATGTGTTTCTGGTCGAGTTTGGTAAATTAACAACTTAGTGCTATACGAGTACAAAAATCGGGGCAAAGGAGCTAAAACTTCCGTCAAAATGCATTGAACTAGTATTGGGGGAGTTTCTTAGTGAACGGAAACCGGATTTCAATTAGTCTGCGGTTTCACTCTGATAGACAATACCTAAATAATCGGTAGTTACAGACTAACTATCGACGTGGAACTGGACTGAATGTGAAGCGATTGGTCTTCGATTAATTCACGGATGCAAATCCAGATTTCTAATTGGATATGCTACATACTTGAAATTGGGATCACAATGTGAAAGAATACTTGAAATTTGAACCACCAAAAAGTCGATTCTCTACGTAAGTATGTTAACGACGATCGGTTTTGAATACGAAGGCATCATTTTAATGAGAGCCGAATCTTCTGAACTGGGCCAGAAACACATAAATACAATACGAATGCATTAATTTGTGTTAGGAAGTTAAAAGATTCGTCTAAGTGCATTGAAGTAGACGGGGGCTTTCGGAATATCGAAGGCTGGATTGGAGACGTGGCGCAGGCGGGATGTCGAACGTTCTCGGCCCGCGGCCGGGGCTGCGTTTCGATACATCGATAGGCAACATCGATCGGCGCAACATCGATCGGCGCAATATCGTTAGGCGTATCGATCGGAAATACTGATCTTTTTTTACTGATTATTGATATTTTCGGTATTTTTAAACCTATATAGGTACGTAAGATTTTATATTATTTTTCACAATAATTATGTCGATATGCCAAGGCGCCTTGTCCATCCATCTGGCACATTTTCCTTTTGCTTCTACCAAGGTAGCGGAATCTTTGTTTTCACTTTTCATGGTTGAAGAAAAATGTTCTCCAATTCAAAATTTCCACTCGCGTTTTACGTTTCACCTTCCAGAACAATTTTGGTTCCGTTTCAATCTGTTTGTGTGTCTGCCATGAAATCCTTGTAATCTGCATAACTATACGAAGTTATTGTCCGATTTTGATGAAATTTTCAGGGATTGTGCGGGTTGGTCTGTAGATGGTCCCCTATGAAAATCATCACCCCCGGACTGATAGTAGCGGCTGCGCATGCGCAAAAGTGTATCTCCTTGTTCTAGCCATAACTTCTACATTTTCCATCCGATCCCGTTGAAATTTTCAGGGAATGTGCGGGTTGGCCTGTTGTGGCGGGTGGTCTCAAAAAATTTTAAAAATTCAATACTATTTAAAATTGGTGAAAAAAGATACCTTTATTTCGAGAGTTTTCGAGCTAGGGCACTCATGAAAATTTCAACCCTCAATTTTCAACTCTTAGAAGTGACTGACATCAACCAAAAGCTTCGGGGCACAACTAGACCCCAAATGGAGCCCATACCTATACCAAATTTGAACCAAATCGGTCCAGTGTTGCTAAGAAATTTTTTTATTCGATTTTCGGATTCTACGTACCTGAAACGTAAAACATCAAATTTTGAGGGGTGGTTAAAATGTTGTTTTTCTTGCTCGATTCCAAAGACTTATTATTGAAAATCGACAGTGAACTTGCAAAACCATGTAAGTCGTTTTCCAGAAATTTTACAGGAAACGAGAAAAACTTGCTTCAAAGTGGACTTAACACGTTGGTTCATATTTGTTGCTTTTGACGCATAGAGAAGAGATAGCCGAGTTTTTGCCAGTTTGGCTCCGTTTGATGGATCAAGGGGGTCTCATTCTATCCAAATAGCTAATAACCTTATTTTTGAAAAAATCGGACTTACATGGTTTTTGCAAGTTCACTGTCGAAATAATAAACCAAAAATACAAGAAAATTAATTTTTGCTGCCATTCACATTGAAAGTTCATATTGCAAATTTTAAAAATATTCGGTCTTGAAGGCTGCGATTGATGAAATTGAATATTGAATGTATTGATTGATTGATTGACAGATTGATTTTTTTTATTGGATTGAACATGTCAGATGTACAATCTGGTGCAGATCCGTTGGGAATTTTGAACATGATGCAGCCAAATCTTAATTTTATGTACTTGGGCAACTCAATTCCTAGGAACAAAGGTTTATACGGTGAAATAGGACAGTTCGGTGAGTAGGTACTTCTAATAGGGTAGTAACATTGTGATAAACTCGTACACTTTATTTATATTTCCTACCACGTTATTGTTGCTACAGACGCAACAGTATTAGTTACTAAATTCTCATTTCATTTCATTGTATGCTCGAATTTCGTTCAATAAAGCCTTAATTATTGAGGTCAGCTTTATCTCAATTTATTGAACGAAATTCAATATGGAAAGGCTTCTACGTCCGAACCGTCTTGAACTTGATCCAAATGCAGCTACAGCGGCACTTGAGTGGAAGCATTGGTTTCGCACCTTTGAAAGTTTCGTCCGGAATATTCCTGGACCACTTCCCGAAGAAGGTAAGCTCGATCTACTAATGAACTATGTAGCTCCTCCTATCTTTGCATTGATCAGCGAGGCAAACAGTTACGAGGCTGCAATCGGTATTCTTAAAGCTACTTTTGTGAAACCCGTCAATGAAATTTTTGCCCGTCACCAGTTGGCAACGAGATCACAAGGTAGGTACTCATGAGTCTGTCGATCAATACTATAGGGCATTAAATCAGCTCTGTCTGGACTGTCAATTCCAAGCTAGAACTGCAGCCGAAAATCAGGACGATTACGTAAGAGATTCATTCATTAGGGGACTAACGTCATCTGACATTCGCCGTCGCTTGCTAGAGAACAAAACCCTCACACTCAATCAGGCCTATACGCAAGCACTTGCTCTAGAAACGGCCCATCATCAGTCCACCTCATACACCAGTGCCTTTCCTGTAGTGAATGCAGTATCAAGAAATCCTTTACCCGCAACAGTCTCTCCAATGACATCTGATAATCATTCTGTTCAATCCACTTCGTCCGCCATAGCTGACCGAAGAAAATGCTATTTTTGTGGTAGGCTCAAACATTCGCGCAGTTCTTGCCCAGCTAGGGACAACATATGTTCGAATTGTACCAAAGTAGGACACTATCCATCCGTTTGCCGTTCGAAGAAGCAAGTAGCAGCAACAGCCGACGAGAACACTATTGCCATTGTTTGCGCAGCTCCCAAGTGCCTCTCGAAATCAGTTGTTACTATTCTTATCAATGACACTAAAGCCAAAGCCTTCATTGACAGTGGCAGCTCATCAACATTCATAGATGAGAACTTTGCTCGTCAAATGGGACTTCCTTTACGAAAAGAGCGTGCTAGTCCCATTTCAATGGCATCTACATCGTTGTCTTGCTCAATTGAGTATAGTTGTTACGCTAACATCAAGGTGGATGACCAAGTCTTTCCACACTTCAAACTCTTAGTACTTCCACGCTCTTGTGCAGACATAATAATTGGTCTCGACATTCTCCAAGAGTACAATTCCATCACCATTAATTTCAAAGGATCTCGACCACCCCTTGATATTTGTAGCGTGGCCATGGCCATAGTCCCGGAAGCAGAGTTGTTCACAAATCTTCTGGAATCCATCAAACCCATCGCTATCAAATCTCGTAGGTTCTCTAAGGAAGACAGGGATTTCATTGAAGAAGAAATCAAACAACTCCTCACGAATAATATTATTGAGGAAAGTACTTCGCCATGGCGTGCTCAGATCGTGGTTGTTTCTGGAGGGAGTCGAAAGAAACGCTTATGCATCGACTATTCCCAAACAATAAACAGGTTCACGCAACTAGATGCTTTTCCCCTTCCAAGAGTCGAGGAAGTTGTAAACAAAGTTGCCAAATACAGCATTTTCAGCACCATCGACTTGAAGAGTGCTTATCACCAAATTCCTATACGAGAGGTTGATCGTGCCTATACTGCGTTTGAGGCTAACGGTAAACTGTACCAATTTCGGAGAATTCCCTTTGGAGTGACCAACGGTGTACCGGGATTCCAACGCGTGGTTCAAGGCATAATTGACTCTGAAAGGTTAAAAGGCACATTTGCTTATCTTGATGACATCACCATCTGTGGCCTTACACAGGAAGATCATGACTGCAACCTGGCTAACTTTTTAAAAGCTGTTGAAAAGTACAATCTAACGTTAAACATATCGAAAAGCAAATTCAATCTTTCTTCTATCAAATTGTTGGGCTACTCTGTCGCTAACCATTCCATACAGCCAGATCCAGAAAGGCTCCAGCCTCTCCTCGACTATCCACTCCCAAAGGACATCCCTTCTCTTAGACGAGCAGTTGGCATGTTTGCACACTATGCCCGATTCATCAAAGGCTTTTCCGAGGAAATTCACCCTCTTGTGAGGTGTCAAAAATTTCCTTTGGATGGCGATGCTTTAAATGCCTTTGAAAAGCTGAAGAAACTTGTCGCGGCCTCTGCAATTCATCACATCAATGAGGACGAGGACTTCGTCGTAGAGACTGATGCTTCGGATCATGCGATCGCTGCAGTGCTTAGTCAGTTAGGGAGACCCGTAGCCTTTTTCTCAAGGACCCTCTCAGCTGCTGAACAAAGGCTCTTCAGTAGAAAAAGAGGCCTATGCCATTGTAGAATCACTCCAACGTTGGAAACACTTCCTACTAAGTAGACCTTTTAAAATAATAACGGACCAACAGGCGGTCTCTTTCATGTTCAATTCTAAAATCAAAAACAAGATCAAAAATGAAAAAATTCAGCGTTGGCGAGTTGAGCTTTTACCATACCAGTTTGACATCATCTATCGACCAGGAAGTGAGAACAAAGCTGCGGATGCGTTTTCACGCTTTTGCTCGTCTACAGTCGCTTCCATTCAACCCACTTTGGATGATCTTCACAACATGCTTTGCCATCCGGGAGTTACACGCATGTTTCATTGGGTAAGAAGTAAGAACCTTCCATTTTCCATTAATGAGATCCGAGAAATCACTAGAAAATGTGCTGTATGTTGCGAGATCAAACCGAATTTCACTCGGTATCAAGGCACACTGATTAAAGCGACCTCTCCGTTCGAGAGGTTAAATCTAGATTTTAAAGGACCTCTTCCAACAAGCTCGAGTAATCGCTACCTCCTGACCGTTGTGGACGAGTACTCACGCTTCCCATTCGCCTTTCCTTGTAAAGATACTTCGTCTGCCTCAGTAATAAAAAATCTGAAGTTGTTATTTTCCCTATTCGGAACACCTTGCTACATTCACTCCGTCCAGGGTAGCTCTTTTATGTCCTCAGAGCTCAAGACATACTTGACAAAGAATGGGATCGCCTCAAGTCGGTCTTCTCCTTTCAACCCACGGGGAAACGGTCAAGTGGAGCGCTACAACGGGATAATTTGGAAGACGATCCAGCTCGCTCTTCGCGCTAGACAAATTGACATTCAACAGTGGGAAACTGTACTCCCAGAAGCTTTACATGCAATTCGATCGTTCCTCTGCACGACAACTAATGAAACCCCACATGAACGGCTCTTCAAGCACAACCGCCGTAGCTCCCAAGGAACGTCTCTACCTGAGTGGCTAACAACACCAGGTCCTGTGTGGATGCGAAGGAACGTCAGGGCTAGCAAGTACGAACCATTGGTGGATAAGGTAGAGCTCGTCGAATCAACCCCTTGCTACGCTCATGTACGTTTTCCTGACGGTAGGGAATCTACAGTCTCACACAGACTACTGGCACCTGTAGGCATTGGACCAGAAACCGACGAAACCCCAGCAACTGGGACCCAAAACGTTTCACCAGAACTTCCAGGTCTCCAATCAGTGCCTGCAAGTCTCCAATCTCCAGAGCTCCAGCCAATACCACCGTCAGAGGGCAGCCCTGAATGCTCTACGGAGGGATTGATAAGACAGGAGTCTTCGAGGGAACATCCTCAGAGGAACAGGCGGCCACCAAGATACTTGGAAGATTACATTCGGAGTTGAAACAAAAAAGGGGGGGAGAATGTGATAAACTCGTACACTTTATTTATATTTCCTACCACGTTATTGTTGCTACAGACGCAACAGTATTAGTTACTAAATTCTCATTTCATTTCATTGTATGCTCGAATTTCGTTCAATAAAGCCTTAATTATTGAGGTCAGCTTTATCTCAAACATGATGGGAGGAATCTTGGTAACTGAATTGTCCGAAATAATAATTTAAGTCTTGAAGCCGTGAAATTTAACAATTTAGATTAAAACGTTGGGAATAAATAAATGAACTTGTAGCTCCGCCACAGGAGCTTGGATATACAGGGTGTCTACACTTTCGATGGGCATAACTTCAGGGTTCGATTCTACAAGGTATTTCCAACAAAAAATGTCTCCTAGCAATTTTCTTTTAACCCACTCAAAATTCTATTTTTTTCACTTTAAAGTTTTTCTTCGCGTTTTCGACCTTACGGCACTGATATGGTCATAACTCCCTCATTTCTCCTGAAAATTCAAATCTGACTACACCTTTAGAAAGAGCGTTAAATTACCAAACTACTTGAAGCAAAATCAAAATTTTTTAGCAATAAAATAGTATAAAAAAATCAAGTCAAAAAGCGAACTTTAAAATTTTGTTTGAAACTTGACTTTCTTCGACCAACGTTTTCATTCTAAATCCCTGCCCATTTCGATGGGCGCTCTTCGGAGAAAACATGCTCAAATTGTCACCTTTCCAACGGTCTATCAATTTTTCTGTTCAACATTCAAAAGAAAGAGTAAATGTAGTTTGAATGTCACAAAAAGTGTGTGTTACACAAGCAAATCCAGTGTTTCAAGCCGGTTTATGGTCCCCCTCGATCTCAAAATGGCTTGACGATTTTGGTATCATTTTCTATGTAATTATTTACGCTGAATCCAATTGTGATACTTCCGAATGATTCCGACTGCTAGAAAGTGGATTTTTCGAAGAAAACCTTCGTTTTTCGTACATAAAATTCGCATCGTACATAAATTAACACCTTTCTACTCAATAAAAACACCGAATTTCTAGCTGATTGAAGTTTTTGATGAGTAGAAAGGTGTTACTTTATGCTCACTACCATATTTACGAATAATGCGTATTTTATGTACGAAAGCCGAAGGTTTTCTTCGAAAAATCCACTTTCTAGCAGTCGGAATCATTCGGAAGTATCACAATTGGATTCAGCGTAAATAATTACATAGAAAATGATACCAAATCGTCAAGCCATTTTGAGATCGAGGAGGACCATAAACCGGCTTGAAACACTGGATTTGCTTCTAAAACACACGTTTTTTGACATTCAAACTTCATTTACTCTTTCTTTTTGAATGTTGAACAGAAAAATTGATAGACCGTTGGAAAGGTGACAATTTGAGCATGTTTTCTCCGAAGAGCGCCCATCGAAATGGGCAGGGATTTAGAATGAAAACGTTGGTCGAAGAAAGTCAAGTTTCAAACAAAATTTTAAAGTTCGCTTTTTGACTTGATTTTTTTAACACAGGATGTGTTTTTGCGATGACCTACCGAAAAAAAATCGTCACGAAAAAGCGACAGAAAAAACCGTTACGCGCCTTTTATAATGATTTTCACGTGCAACCAAGCCGTTGGTGAGGAAATAGAACTCCCGCAGTGTTCATTGCACAGAAATTGTTCACCATTCGTTGGAAAGCTCTCAATTTATATAGTATTTTTCTTGTAGTTACATATTTATTTATATAACATTTATAGGGTTTTAGACCAAATTAAATGTCTAACAATTATTTATTTTATTATTGCCAAGACTCCACATTTATTATTGTTGTTTTTTATTTAACGGATGACTAGCATCGCAAAAACACATTCTGTGTTCCTATGATTTCATACAGAGTATGGAAAAAGAAATAAACCGGGGGGTGCAGGGGGGCGGAGCCCCCCGCCGAGGCGCAAAGCGCCGAGTTATACTATTTTATTGCTAAAAATTTTGATTTTGCTTCAAGTAGTTTGGTAATTTAACGCTCTTTCTAAAGGTGTAGTCAGATTTGAATTTTCAGGAGAAATGAGGGAGTTATGACCATATCAGTGCCGTAAAGTCGAAAACGCGAAGAAAAACTTTAAAGTGAAAAAAATAGAATTTTGAGTGGGTTAAAAGAAAATTGCTAGGAGACATTTTTTGTTGGAAATACCTTGTAGAATCGAACCCTGAAGTTATGCCCATCGAAAGTGTAGACACCCTGTAGAGTCTAAGCTGTTCTTACAACAATGATTAATAATTAATATTATTAATTAATTAATGACAGTCAATAAGGGTCTTAGAAATAAAATTAATCCATTTTCTCGTGGAGTGTAGATTTTTAATTACAGACTCAAAATCAAAATTACCATCGCCTGGATCATAATCTGGTATAGCTTTAAAATATTCGTAGGAACTTAGAGAATTATGAGAATTTGAGAATTACTACGAAAATATTCGTAGGTACTTTGAGAAAATTGCTGCTTTGAGAATTTAAATTTGGATGTTGTCAGCAAAAATGAGATAAGATATCTCATTTATAATAAGATTAATTATTATAAAATATTACGTATCCTTTTTATTCTTAGCTGTATTTTGAAAACCACGGGGCTCATTTTCGAGAATAATAATTATTCTAGTGGAGTCAGCTGCCGGTGACCTCGAAAGAGGCTGTACGACGAAGGTCACGCGCCACTTTCTGTTCTTTTTTCTCGGGATCGCAGAATTTGGCAGGAGCTTGAATCGTGGAAGTTATTTCCGAGTCCATGTTGATGCAACGGCCGCATGGATGCTATAAAACATGTGTAAACCAACAATGACGGCCGTGGAGGAAGAGAAGAGGTTTCTCGGTTGTTGCCTCCGACGGTAACGTCTAACGTGTCTTCTAGTTTCAAATGGACCACCGTGGAGCGACGATTCTCGATGTTTCGAAGTTGAGGAAATCCGACTCGCTTTTGCCCGAAAGGCGACAAGAAGTGACCGTTCTTTTTGTGAATGTTACCCATCTAAGCCCAAATCTTCAATTTTTCGTGTGTTGTGTAGCGGTTTTCATTCTCTACGTCATCTATGGATACCTGCAGGTATAAACTCATACCCTTCCCTTTTGTTGATATCTATTCCTACGTTGTACTTCCGTTCAAAATGTCTTTTAACGTAGTAGCACAATATGTAAGTACTGTACTACTATACTCTTCGTACTCAATGTTCACCTGCTTTAGCTACTTAGGTACCTATGTTTCTGTGTCCGGTTGTCACTCACTTGGCTGAGAACTGAGGAAAGTCGAAAAGTACTATACAACGCAGGTATCTCTGCCTTCATGATATACACCATCGAGGCATAAATCGACCAATGTTAATGGTTCTACGATTAACAATGGTATTTATAAACCGTCGTGGTAACTCCGATCTTATAAAATTCAGTTAATCAACCTGGAGGGCTTACCTACCTACAACAAAATTACTGACGGACACAGAGGACTGAGTAATGCGAGGGTGCTAAGTTGAAATGATACGATAAACAATTTAGCCATAACCTCTATAATTATCCGTCACTAGCTCAAATTTGAATGATCAGCTTACCCTTGAACACAGTTTTATGGTCATGTTAGATGTTTAAATTTGAAAGTTGATACCACCTATAGTAGGAGACTGCGGACTTGGAGGGTATTCGCACTTCCAAGGCGAATTTTCTTAACTATCGTGTAGGTACCCTACCTAACATGAGGAACGAACAGTCAGGTTATGTGAGGGAAGCCGTCAAGTGTGTGTGTGGCACATAGCTCATTGCAAGCTCACATAGTGTCATCTTCAACATGATTCAAATTACAGGTGTGATTGTAAGTTTCTTGGATCTTTAGTAAGCAGTACGGAAACTGACCCAAAATAAAAGACCTGAGCCAAGTTAAGCAGGGTTCACAAGCGTCCGACTCGCTTTTCTGCTTGCTGATTGGCCAGAAAGAATCGGAGTGAGGGGTTAATCTTGTGCACTGGGCTGAAAGCTGTAGCTGGGAGCCTTTAGAAGCGTTCTGATTGGTGGAGCTCCAGGACGTAGTTCTAGATGAGTGCAACAGATCGCGCTCATGATTGCTTGTCTCCAACCTCATTGCAACAAGTCACCTTGTTTAATACATATTTTTCTCTTTGGGGCGTCACCAGCCGCCTCTGAGTAATTAATCTGATAACACTTAGTTATATTCTCGATACGTATGAAAAAAATCGAGCGATTTTCAATAATACCTACACTGGGTTTCAAACGTTCATGGGTGCCAGTTGTTGATTGAACATTTGAACTACTAGCAATAGGGACAACAACAATTGTAAGGGCAACCTGGAAAATATTTTTCGCATCGATTGGTTTTTCTAAGTAATTCTTGCAAATCTAAATGACAATGAAATGAGAAGTTATCAATTTCTGGTCAGTTGTAGTGATGCGACATCGATAGAAAACATCGATGTTTCTCAACATCGATGTTTCTCAACATCAATGTTTTTGAAATCCACCATTGATGTCGAGTGGAAACATTGACCAAAAACATCAATATTTAAAGCAGTTACCCCAGGAGTTAAGCCCAGGAGCACCAGGGTTGCCACCTCAAAACAACTTGAAAAATCGGTAGGAAAATTAGCTATTATTTTTATTCCTCCAAGAGATAAGAATGTAATAATTCATCACCATTGGTATTTTAACGCTTGTTTCATTCATTATTTTAATGTGTGAACTATTGAGAAAACCAATGGGAACAACAAATCAGGGGAAGTACGACATGGATTGAAACATCAGTAAGAAACATCGATGTTGTGAAAACATCGATGTTTATTGAAAAACATCGATGTTTTGAAAACATCGATGTCGATGTCGCATCACTAGTCAGTTGTAAAGATTTGAAAAGAAGCGGCATGAAGAGAGTGTGGCCTCCCCCCCCCCCACTTCAGTATCCATGGTAGTTCTTTAGCTGAAAGTGGATGGTGCAACTGAGGCAGCCTCAAAAATGCTTGCATGTCATTTTAACATTGGCTTTCCCCTCTGTTAACTTGTCTCCAGTACTCTGTGGGAGAGACACTTTTGGGAGGGACTGTCAAAATCCGAAAAATGAGATATTTGGTCGGAGAGAGGGTGGAGGGAGGTGGGGCTTCGTTTTTCCCGCCATTACGACCCGCAGAAGCTGTTGAATTGACACTACCTAAGCGATAAATTGATTGATACAAATAGAAAGGGATCCGAATAGAATATTTTGAATTACCTAAATAATATAAATATATTAGGAAAAAATTAAACTTGAAACTTACCTTCCTTCCAAATCAAAAGATTTTGAACAGACTTGTTGCAAAAATGAAAAAAGTTGGAAATTTAAAGAGTTGGAACACATCTAGTTGTTGGTTTTCAGAAAAAAATGGCGCGAGAAGCGAGATGGTTCGCAGTGATGAGCCCAACCAGAATATCAGAAAGAGTCGGAGGCTTGTGAACCCGTATTTTTGGTAACTGATGTACCTACAGATGGGAAACAAATTGAAAAACTGCGGGAAAATAATTTATAAAATAAATTAACGACCTCTAAAACGTAAAAAAATAAATAATTTAAAAATAACAAAATGAAAACCTTCTTCGTATCAAGTATATTATTTTTGCAACAAAATGTAACATTATTCTTCATTTACAATATCTATTAATATTCCTTTAGGAGCTCATTTTCACCCAAGAAGGATTCAAGCCCTACGGATGGTACCTCACCCTCGTCCAGTTCGCAATGTATACTGTCATGGCGTACGCTGAAACTCGCACCTTGTCGACGTCGAAAAGGAGGTACGTAAATTATGGATGTTAAACGCACAAGAAAAAATATAATAAGTATTATTCTACTGGTTTAGTTCACGATCTCGTTGATAGGTACGTATTTTTCTCATTAGATGAAAAACGCTGCAAATTATTAGACAAAGGTTTATTATTTTTCTATAGTACAGGGTGTCTACACCTAAGATGGGCATAACTTCAGGGTTCGATTTTACAAGGTATTTCCAACAAAAAATGTCTCTTCGCAATTTTCTTTTAACCCACTCAAAATTCCTTTTTTTTCACTTTAAAGTTTTTTCCGCGTTTTCGACCTTACGGCACTAATATGGTCATAGTTCCCTTATTTCTCCTGAAAAATCAAATCTGATTACACCGTTAGAAAGAGCGTTAAATTCCTAAGCTACCTAGTGGAAAATCAAAATCTTCCAACAGTAAAATAGTTTCAAAAAATCAAATCAAAAAGCAAACTTTAAAAGTTTTTCGAAACTTGACTTTTTTCGACCAAAGTTTTCACTCTAAATCCCTGCCCATTTCGATGGGCTCTCTTCGGAGAAAACGTGCTAAAATAGTCAGCTTTCCAACGATCTATCAATTTTTCTTTTTAACATTCAAATTGGAAGAGTAAATGAAGTTTGAATGCCAAAAAACGTGTGTTTTACAGGAAAATCCAGTGTTTTAAGCGGTTTCTGGTCCCTCTCGATCTCAAGATGGCTTGACGATTTTGGTATCATATCCTATGTAATTTTTTACGCTGAATCCAATGATGATACTTCCGAATGATTCCGACTGCTAGAAAGTGGATTTTTCGAAGAAAACCTTGGTTTTTCGTACATAAAATACGCATTATTCGTAGATATAGTAGTGAGCATCAATTAACACCTTTCTACTCAACAAAAACTTCAATCAGCTAGAAATTCGATGTTTTTGTTGAGTAGAAAGGTGTTACGGACGGACGGCCAAATTTTTATTCGATTTTTTTATTCTACTTACCTTGAAACGTAAACCAACAAATTTTGAAGGGGGGTTAAAAAAATTCTTTTCTTGGTCGATTCCAAAGGTTGATTATTGAAAATAATAATCCAACATTTTAACATCATCTAGAAAATGATTGCCTCATCCATACTATGCCTGAAGATTTCATCTGGCGTTGAAGATTTCTTACAGAACTAACCAGAGATTGATTGACTCGTAACCAAAATTGAATGTGTTATGCACATCACTTGTCCAGAGTCAATAATCTTAGTTTTAAGTCGATTTAACTGATCTTAGGTCGTTTTTACGTACCAGTCCGACAGATAAGTAACTCGAGCTTGTATCGTAGAATGTATTTTTCCTGTCCAAATTTTATGGTGGACATCCTCTCGGTGTGTTTCTCAAAAAATAGAAAGCGTAGATGGCAGGTCAATAGTAGGTTTGTTCCAACAGAGGAATGCATTTGGAAGGCAATCGAACCGCAGTTCACAGCCTTCTTAATCGCATTCCAAAACTGTCGAACTGTTCAACTTCGCTGTAGGAACGCTTTTTGCTGTCCCCTTATTTAACGTTACACAAACTGGAGCGCACGTTACTTCCAGTTTCACGTGTCATTTCACCTCCTTGCTCATTTCAACAAAAAATTACTAGCCATGTTTTGTTTACCTAAATGAAATTATGTCACAGTATTACTTTAAATTCATTAATGTATAGCTTACAAGTAACGTAGTACATTAAAGGAAAGCCCAGGCGGACCAATATCCAAAAAATGAAACCAAAGTTATAAGGAGAAGAGGGCTGAAGAACGACCTAAATACGAACACAAAAACAACACTAAACCCGATTGGTTTGGAGGAGATGCGAAGTGAACTCCACGAATTCAATTTTAGAATGAGCAGGTTATGAAAGAGGTTTTAAATGGGAAAGGTTTCCTTTTCGACGGGACCCCTTCGAGCCGTCAACTTCCTTCCAAATGCATTCCAACTGCAGTTGAACGGATTATTCTGTTGGAACAGCGGTTGGTTTGAACCGTCCGACGGTTCGTCCTGTAGGGACAGCAGTTAAGCTACTGCGCATGCGCCAGTTGGTTTTCTTCCAACTGCCGTCGCTGTAGGAACAAACCTAGTATAAAGGAATACACAAACAGAGATAGTTGAGATAGTTGACCTTAACAATGGGGAATTTGCCTCACATTTTTTTTGTTTTTTTTTTTTTGTTTTTAAAAGAGGGTTTACTGATATGGAAGAAAACCATAGTGTGCTGCTCGAAAAAGCATCCAAAACATTTAGAGAATTTAAGGAAGATGGAAATTTTAATAGAAGTTGCAATCTATTCATGGGGGCATGGGGTTGCAACGTAACGGATTTTCTGACCAATCTGACTTCATAGAAGGAGCTCTGAGCCCCTGTGTGCCCCTCTGAGGTAGCGCTACCTTTGGAAATGCAAATGAAACTGTAGGTTACGTGATTGAACACAGAAGTGCGCGACTGGGGGAAGAGAAAAAAACCCGGACGTGCAAGTGACCAAAAGAAGCAATTTTACACACTCTTTTTACAATCTGATACTACTAAGTAGTATTATTATAAGACTAACAAGACTAATAAGTCTTATTAGTTTATCAAGCATTGTTAGTCTTCATCTCTCTTATTTAGTTTCTATATTAAGTTAGTTTCGTTATTTGAATCACATTATTTGAGTGGTCTTTTGACTGGATCGTTTCGTGTGGTCGCACTTTTTTATTTATTTATTTATTTAATCAAGTACGGGCAAGCCCAATTCAATACAATAGTATACAAAATGTTGAACTATCTGCAGATAGTTAAATATAGGAAATAAGACTAAGAAGGAATTAACGACTAATTAGGGACAGGGACAAAAAAAGATTAGCACTGCGTGGTAGACGGTAGAGAGGGCGATTTCACTGGTAATTGTAGGGGGAAAACGGAACATAGAAGAGAGGAGATGAGCAGGCAGCTTCGCATGAAACATGGAAGTAGATCCTTGAGAGCAATGAAGGGTCTTAGAGAAGGGCGTTTGCTACTCTACCTGTTGTCGATTTGCGGTACTATTTGGAGTTATACGCCAGAGCGATCAGCATGTGAATCCGGTCACTTTTCGCGTCGTTTTTTTTTTTTTTTTTTTTCGTGTGACGTGAACGATATTTCTCGATTTTTGCGGTGTTTTTGACAGAGGCTTCGCTTCTTAGACATTTTCTTCTATGGTAATTTTTTTTCCTTGGGTACTCCTGGGGTTAACGTTATTCTAGGGCCCTATTATAGAATTTGACTTGAAATTCCAGAATCTAAAATTGAGGCAAATTCCCCATTGGCGTCTTTCCTCTCACTGGGACACTCGTCGTCCCTCATGGCCTCCCTGTCTTCGAATGGAAATACCTTTTTGTTTTTATTGCTACCTCGTATTTTCAGAATTCCCTTGAAAACCTACGCGCTCCTCGCTCTTCTCACTCTGGGAACCATGGGATTCTCGAATTCATCGCTGTCGTACTTGAACTACCCCATGCAGGTAAATAACACTACCTTTTGTTCGGATACCCGAAACATATCGATTTCTTAATCTTTATGAGGAGAGTCTACCCCCCAGAAAGTGTTGTCGTGTTTCAGCGCTACCTACCGCCACTTCAACGAACTACCATTTCTGATATCTTATCAGGTGATCACGCTCGCGACCGCATTACCGTCGCTCCTCTAACTTGCAGCTATCCTGAGATTACAATGTAGCAAAGAAGAACAACACAGCAATTGAAAACAACACAAAAATGCAATATCAAGTTCCTTTTCCTCGCAATTTAAAAAGGCAGGGAAGTAAAGCCGCCAAACTTAGAAATTAGAGAGTGGTAAAACCGAGGTGGTAAAATCGAGGTAAGCCTACTTTTCAGAAATGCCACTTGACCACGCTCACATCGAGCTGAAGAAGGATAATAGTTTGCTGAAGTGGCGGTAGGTAGCGCTGAAACCCGACAATACTTTCTGGGGGTTAGACTCTCTTATCATTATGACTGTAGCGATCGGATACCATAGTAGGTACGCGTCACAGGCTATCTACTGCACATCCGACCATTTCGTAGGCTATCTACCGCTGCTCTTGTTTTTTGTTTTTTTTTTTTTTGTTTTTTTTTTAAATTATTATAACTTTACTTATCCTTGATGTTCATTTAGACATTTACATAAGTAAGATAATTTTTCTTAAATATACCCCCCCACAATGAGCAAAGCTCGTAGCGTGGCGGGGGAGTTTGAAAATCACGATCCTTCTTTAACGATAAATCTATTGGTTTTTAATTATGCTCTCGTTATTATTTGAATGTTGCTTTTTGTTTATTTTTGTGTTATTGTTATTAGTTATACAAATATATAGATCTGGATAGCATTAATATAAAAATGAAAACGCTGCAAATCATTGTCCAAAGGTTTATTATTTTCTGTATAGATCACTCTTCTGTATAGATCACTGGTTCTCATCAATAGCACCTACCACCATCCGTATTCTCCCTTGACCTTCCCTCTCAAATTTCAGCTTCCTGCGTTCAATAGGATTGAAAATGACTTCGGAGCTCACTCAGCTGATCTGTGCTCTTCTAGGCGTCTCCAGCATTCGAGGAGATCTTCTTCACTCTTCAAATCACTGATGAGCTGAGTGAGCTCCGAAGCCATTTTCAATCCTATTGAACGCAGGAAGCTGAAATTTGAGAGGGAAGGTCAAGGGAGAATACAGATGGTGGTAGGTGCTATTGATGGAGAACCAGTGATCTATACAGAAGGGTGATCTATACAGAAAATAATAAACCTTTGGGCAATGATTTGCAGCGTTATTCGTTAGTCTAGTGCTATGTTATTTTTGTACTTTTTGGTGGCAACCTGTGCAGGTGACATGGAATAGAACATAGTAGGTATCTATTAAAAGTTATCAACATCGAAAGAACGGTAGGTAGTTACAGAAATTAAGAAACTATGAACAGTGCAGCTCCTGGAGCGGGAAACAGTGAATAGTGAACAGTTTCCCCGGAAACAGTGTTTGGCTCCTCAATCTTTGAAAAGTCATACCTCTGTTCTCCACTCTTCAAATTTAATATTTTCATAATATAAAAATATTATATATTATACCAAAATGTCTGGAAAAACTTGCAGAATTACATAAAAATAAAAATTAAAAAAAATGAAAAATGTTCGATTTTGACTCATGAACTCGTAAGGGCGGTAGATAGCCTGCGAACCGACGGTCGCGTTCCCCGTAGACATCCCCAAGTCCGGTAGACCTGAAATTAGTAGAAGCTTCTTCTTGGGATTTCAAAAGCTCAATTTTGAATTTGTATTCGAAAATTGAAACTGTTAAGATTGTTTGTTCTTGTTTCTTCAAGTAATCATAAAATTTATCGTAAATCTGACCAAGAATGATTGTAAAATGTACTGAACGTTTGATTTCAGGTGATATTCAAGTGCTGTAAACTCATTCCTGTGATGATTGGGTCGATATTGATACAGAGGAAAAAGTACAAACTCGTCGATTTCATCGCAGCATTCTTCATGTGTGCAGGACTCTCCTACTTCACACTGGCCGACAGCCAAATATCCCCGAATTTCAGTCTGGTCGGTGAGTGAGAATGAATTCTTCCTTTATTGAAGGGTGCCTGCGTATACCTCAAAGCAACGTTTCGTAGTGAGCGTCTCTAGGGAAGGCCGATGTCACAATGAAGCAATACGATATTTAAGCGACATCAAGTACAGCTTATAACCTGCCCAGGAAATTATCGAAATCTGTGCAGCCGATGTTTAGATATTTTGCTTAGAATGTTGGCGTACTTTTTTCAAAAAAGTGTTAGCTCAACTAGCGTCTCTTAGGAAGGACGATTTCACATTGAAAGAATAAGATGTAATGCAACTTCTATGTGTAGAATGTCAAGGCATAATTTTTTAACCTTTGGAATGGAAATACGAGAATTAAGCAATACTAATCATCAAAACAAATGGATTTTTATTTGTACAGCGCATTTACAAACTTATGCAATTACTTAATTATGCAATCTTTCGGCATTTTCCCTCTGGGCCTCCATGTTCTCACGGAGCTCAACATCCTTGATGCGGGCTGCCCTTGGATTTCGAAGCAATTGTCTCTGCCCTAAAAATCCGAGTACCTTAATCCTTTTCTGGCAGTGGCGGCTCCTGCCCTGAAACTCAGGGGGTGCACAGAGATAAGGAGAGGCTATGGAGAAGGGACAGAATAGGTGATTTTCTCTGCCAAATAGAAATTTCAACGATATGCAAATGGGATAAATCTTGGTAACTTTTTCATCTTAAAATTGCAAACGGTACTAAATACGTAGTAAATAGACACGAAACATGTTCTCTAGTGGTTAACAGAAATTCTGAAATACTTAATCACCAAAGGTCGAAACCCAAGAAATTCATCCATCTAATTGCTATAGCTGAAATGTATATTTGCCCGTGACGACTCAAAACACCTTGAAAACTCCGAGATTCGAAGAATCTTCCCTCTCATCATGCCCACGCACGGCTAGCTCGAAAACACCACGGAACTTGATACAATCAAAGCAAAAAGTATTCAAGCAAAGCAAAATTATCTGTTAGTCACTTCACACCCACAAAGCCAATCTACCTTCTTATAACAGTCGACATTAAAACTTATGGTACGAATCTGCACGGTTATTAAATTTCAAGGTCTGCTGGTGTCCAAGGAGAGATGGGAAAGGGCGGCCAGTTTCTCGAATTTCGCACTTTTCCACAATCGACAAACGCAAATAGTTTACTTTACTTTAATGTAAACTACTCATCGTACCTACAACACTCCTAAGTAATCACAATACTTTGAACAAAACGGTGTGTACCGAAACGGTAGTCAACCGAAAACGTAAAACGGAATTCCCATCAGGTTTGTTTGTTTACTTATTTCTCTACAAGGAAATCCGGATTGCAGAGCTCTCTGACGGGGGAGCAACGAACCAATTCTGCTCAAGCCGACATAATGTCCTGCTCTCTGATTGGTCAATCTCACGTGCCTGCCTCCCTCGAAAGATGTCAAGATGACGTCACTTTCCCCAGAAATGGTGCAGAGGCAAGGTGATGCTCCAAACGGGTGTGATTGGTCAGAAAAGAGGGGGCTCCCCGCCACAGTTTTCGCGCGTAGATTCAACTAGCACAGTACTTACGATCGAGTCTTCTGTCACTAGCCAACTTACTCTTCAAACGAAGAGGAACGAACTTTGAAAATTTTTTTCTAATTGGCTGGGGGTGCACATGCGCCTATGCTCCTATCAGTAGCCGCCCCTGTTTTCTGGTTCAATTTTTGGAACAACTCACACACCCCCAGGCTCTTCCTCCTAAGTGCGATGGGGTTCCGGGTATTCTCCTTCTGCAATGAATTAAAATTGGTTATAGTCACAGTGCACTCCTGTTATTTGATCCTTTTGTCAGAGACTAAAAGCTCTTTTTTTTCTGTGCCTCTTATGCTTCAATTTAATGTCAATTATTAATTTCCCCGTAGTCCTTCAGGATCTGAGAGCCAGTGATTTTTTTTTTTTTTTTTGGGTTGCACTAGAATGGAGTATTTCAGTCAATTTTTAAAAAAATTTTCTTCAAAAGAGCTCGGGTCAGGAATAACAGTAATTGGTTCTGTTTGTTGAGAAAATGTTTAGAAGAAATTGATGTGACGTAGTTAGTTGTTGTGACGTATTAAGTTGCTGACATTGGACAGAGACATTCCAGTTTCGAACGCCTCGTGGCCTTGGGTACTACAAAATACTGCTTACACACGCCCGCGGCGTTGTGTGTGTGCGTTCATGGAGGCCTGCCTTTTTTTCAAACGTGTGATCTTTTTATTTAATTTTTCTACCACATGTTATAGCATCAATGGGCAAAAAACTGAATCCAAATCTGAGGTCAAAAACCTGAATTTCCGACCCACCGAAATACCCCATTGCACTGGAGGTTCCAGAAGTATACTAAGGTCAAAAAACACCAGGGCGGGACTCAGTCTAGGATTGCTCCAGCGGAGGCAGCGTGTAGTTGAGGGTTAATCGACAATTCAAATGCTCAGATTCATTTCTTTTGCGCCTGTGCCTCAACTCGTTCACTTGTCCAGACCTAATATCTGACCAAACTCCACAGACAAATGCGCTAATACGTAGTCAAGCGACTTTCGTCAACTCTGTTCAACTCAACTTTGTCCTAAGCTAGCACTCAGCCTGAAAAGGCTTGTTTGAGCACGCTTAGCTGAAGAGATCCGAAAGATCGAAACGAGTCAAGTCGTTCCAACGCTACTTCGCGTTGCTGATGAGTCACCGTATGACGAAAACGATTGACCAAAGTCCCATCTACACTGAAACAAAACTGGCTGCCCCTTTTGCATCAAGAATGCTTGGGTACAGTCAAAACGTTTCAAATTCCCACTTTCAGTGGTGATCGTTTTGTTTGGTTCTTCGTTTCGATCTTTCGGATCTCTTCAGCTAAGAGTGCGCAAACTAGCCTTTTCAGGCTGAGTGCTAGCTTAGGACAAAGTTGAGTTAAACAGAGTTGACGAACGTCGTTTGACGAAAGTCGTTTGACTACGTCTTCTTAAACTCTTCGGAAACAAGCGGTTTTAGCTTGAAACAAGCAGTTTGCTTAAATCCGATAGTTTGAGTTTAAAAGTTTGACGAAAGTCGTTTGACAAAACTTCGCATTGACAAAACGTGTCGTTTGACCACCAGTCGTGTGACAAACAGTCTTTTGACACATGTCTTTCTTAAAACTCTCTTAGGAAACAAGCTTTTTAGCTTTTAGCTAAAAAGCATTTATGCATTATTTGTGCATTTTATGCTCTAATAGTCTCAATCAATCAATATTTTATTTGCCAGAACACATTGTGCATACGCAATTGTCAATAGATTCACAAAAAATAATAATAATAAAATCACATTCTTTCGAAAAAGGAAGAAGAAGAGAGCTTTCTTATTCTTTTTTTCCTGCCAAGAAAATGAAAATGAAAGCCCTGTGTAGCAGGGATCCGGACGCGATGCGGGGCCAGGGAAAATCCCAGCTCCGCCCGAACCCGCCCACCATGGTGGCATCCTGAATCCAAAACCAGCGAAGAATCACTGCGCAAAGGTGGGGCAAGGACACGCAGAAAACCCACCAGGAAGGCCATCCCGGGCGGGACAGGCACCACCCCAGCCTCCACACACACATAACCACAGCATCCACACATTCAAAAAATTTATTTCAATAGATTTTAGCAACATACTAAAAATAAATTAAGATAACAAAGTAAAAAACAGTGTAACAGAGAATTTATCACAGATTTTGGTCGACTAGTTGAAAGTAGATAAATGCAGCCCCCCCCACGCCTGATATCAGACCTGGGGAGGCTGCACAAGACCATGGCACGAGTCCCCCGGGACCTGGTCTTGAGGGGTTCCATTTTTAGCGCCCTGTGCAATGGCATCCACTGGCCAATGGGGTTCTGTAGCTAGGGATGGCATATCGAATGAAACATATCGATATATTGATCAAATGATATATCGTCAATAAGATATCGATACCTCCGATATATCGGAGAAAATATATCGATATTTCGATATCGAAAATATATCGAGTTTTCGACGTATCGGAAGATCTACTGTAAAATGTCACATGTGAAGTAGGTAGGTGAATTTAATAGTTTTAAAACAATATAAAAATAATTTAGGATGACATTTATGGACATATCGGAGTATCTACTAGGAAAAACTTGAAGAAGTAAGTAGGTAGGTGAATAGAAAAGTTACTACCATCATTTTGGAGGAAATATTGTAAAAAATTTCAAGGAATAATATCCAAATAAGGCGCTTTATATTTCTTGAGAGTTTTACAACAAAACCTAACAGGGTAACAACGATATTTTTAAATCTTTAACAACGTCAACAAAACTATGGCATGTGATGGTTTCCATCGCAATATTATCGATATACTCGACATATTGGAAGATCTATTTGGAAAAAATAAATTTCTCCCTTGCGAGGGAAAAACATTAAATCATGTTTAATGTTTTTCCCTCGCAAGGGAGAAATTAGATATAGTTTTTTAAGGTCAAGAAAAAACGTCTGCCAAGTTGGGTGGGCAGTATAGCTTCCTCACTCATTGTAACATGGACGTATAGAATCAGTTGGCGAAAACTCGGCGCTGCGCGCCTCGGCGGGGGCTTCGCCCCCTGCACCCCCGGATGATTTCCGCTTAGAGCCTAATGGCTAAAATGTGACATACCTTGAAAAGGTTTTTGCTCCCTCTCCCTCTTTATCTTTCTTCCACTGTAATATTTAAGCTCACTCAGCTGATCAGTGACCACTCAGGCACCTTCAGCATTCTCCATTGACCCGCCCTCTCAAATTTCAGGTTCCTGCGTTCAACAGGAGAGGAAATGGCCTTGGAGCTCACTCAGCTGATCAGTGACCACTCAGGCACCTTCAGCATTCTCCATTGACCCTGCCTCTCAAATTTCAGCTTCCTGCGTTCAACAGGAGAGAAAATGGCCTTGGAGCTCACTCAGCTGATCCGAAGGTGCTGAAATTTATAGGGGACCGTCTAGGACCTAACCCGCACAATCCCTGAAAATTTCATCAAAATCGGACCACAGGTTAGTATAGTTTTGCCCGGGACAAGGATTGACCACAGACAGACCGACAGACCGACAGACCGACAGACAGACAGACCGACAGACAGACAGACAGACACGGAACCAAAATTGTTCGGGAAGCTCTAAAACGCAAAAAGCAAGTGGAAATTTTGATTTTGGAGGACATTTTTTTTTTTCCCTTCTTTCACGAATACAAAGCTTCCCTACCTTCGGTAGTGAGGAAGCAAAAGAAAAGATTCTAATTAACCAAAACAATTTATTATATTTATATACATCTATTTACAGGAAATACTCAATAATGGCTCATGATCACTCAGCTGATCAGTGACCACTCAGGCGCCTTCAGCATTCTCCATTGACCCTGCCTCTCAAATTTCAGCTTCCTGCGTTCAACAGGAGAGAAAATGGCCTTGGAGGTCACTCAGCTGATCAGTGACCACTCAGGCGCCTTCAGCATTCTCCATTGACCCTGCTTCTCAAATTTCAGCTTCCTGCGTTCAACAGGAGAGAAAATGGCCTTGGAGCTCACTCAGCTCATCAGTGACCACTCAGGCGCCTTCAGCATTCTCCATTGACCCTGCTTCTCAAATTTCAGCTTCCTGCGTTCAACAGGAGAGAAAATAGCCTAGGAGCTCACTCAGCTGATCAGTGACCACTCAGGCGCCTTCAGCATTCTCCATTGACCCTGCTTCTCAAATTTTAGCTTCCTGCGTTCAACAGGAGAGAAAATGGCCTTGGAGCTCACTCAGCTGATCAGTGACCACTCAGGCGCCTTCAGCATTCTCCATTGACCCTGCCTCTCAAATTTCAGCTTCCTGCGATGAATAGGAGAGAAAATGGCTTTGGAACTCATTCATCTGATCAGTGATCTGTCAGGTGCCTTCATTACTGTCCTTTGACCCACCATCTCGAATTTCACCTTCCTGCGTTGAATAGGAGAGAAAATTGTTTCTATACAATGAACATCAATTTGTGATTCACACTCATATTTCTGATTTATCACTAGTCCAAACTGAAGGACCTCCGAGGGAGCGATCTGTTGGTCTGACAATAACCAAAAGCATCTTGGTACAACTAGACCCCAAATGGAGCCGATATAACGTGGTAACTAAGAAATCGGTCCGTGGTAACTAAGAAAAAAAAACGTCTGCCAAGTTGGGTGGGCAGTATAGCTTCCTCACTCATTGTAACATGGACGTATAGAATCAGTTGGCGAAAACTCGGCGCTGCGCGCCTCGGCGGGGGCTTCGCCCCCTGCACCCCCGGATGATTTCCGCTTAGAGCCTAATGGCTAAAATGTGACATACCTTGAAAAGGTTTTTGCTCCCTCTCCCTCTTTATCTTTCTTCCACTGTAATATTTAAGCTCACTCAGCTGATCAGTGACCACTCAGGCGCCTTCAGCATTCTCCATTGACCCTGCCTCTCAAATTTCAGCTTCCTGCGTTCAACAGGAGAGAAAATGGCCTTGGAGCTCACTCAGCTGATCAGTGACCACTCAGGCACCTTCAGCATTCTCCATTGACCCTGCCTCTCAAATTTCAGCTTCCTGCGTTCAACAGGAGAGAAAATGGCCTTGGAGCTCACTCAGCTGATCCGAAGGTGCTGAAATTTATAGGGGACCGTCTAGGACCTAACCCGCACAATCCCTGAAAATTTCATCAAAATCGGACCACAGGTTAGTATAGTTTTGCCCGGGACAAGGATTGACCACAGACAGACCGACAGACCGACAGACAGACAGACAGACAGACACGGAACCAAAATTGTTCGGGAAGCTCTAAAACGCAAAAAGCAAGTGGAAATTTTGATTTTGGAGGACATTTTTTTTTTCACTTCTTTCACGAATACAAAGCTTCCCTACCTTCGGTAGTGAGGAAGCAAAACGTTGCAGATTTGCGTGTCGGAATTCACAGAATGACCCCCAGCCCTAAAACATTAAACATGTTAAAACCGTGTGAAATAATATTTCACATAATATGTGAAATATTATTTCACACGGTTTTTCACATAATATTATTATGTATTAACCTACTTTCAAAAGTTACTGGGTATGAATGATCAAAATTCATTGTTTAAAAACTGGAAAAAAGTGCGAAAATGTCATTGCAATGTTAAATTAATTTATAAATTGACAGGGGTATAGGTACTGTGTACGATCATGATCCTTCAAAATTGAAAATAATTGTTGTGAAAACCTGCTTCACTTCGTAAAGTAGGTAGTTTTAAGCTAGACGAGCCTCCATTAATTTTGGCTTAAGTCAAGTATTTGAGCCTTGAGAGCCACTGTAGGTGAATACTATGAACACAATCATATCTGAGCTGAAGTCAATAGTCTGAAATCAACCCATCAGTTGGTACCTACAAAATTTGGAATAAAATTACTTGATGTTTTTACAAGTACAGGCGTCCCTTCTCGTCCATTTATTTCAACATTTAATTTTTACTAAAAAAAAAAATTTTTTTTTAAACTTGAAAACAGGTTGCGATATATCGTTAAATATATCGATATTGACCGATAATATCGGTTCTCTATATCGATATAAATATATCGATATATCAAACGTAATATATCGATATGTTTCATATATCGATATATCGTTGCCATCCCTATCTGTGGCCCTAGGATCACAGTCCCATGTGCAGTAGCCAGTGAAAGCCGAGGTTCGGGCCTCCCCACCACGGCAAGGTAATGGAACAAGGGGAGGAACTATGAAATGAAATGAAATGAAATTTTATTGACATATTAAAAAATGTAACATAGCAGAACTTGATTAATTTACTGTCAATATATTGGTGGCTATAGGCAAAGCCCGTGCTGCCACCAAGAGTCATAAGAACTACCTACCTACGTAAGAAACTAAATAATAAAGTAAATCTGAAACCTTATCAATATTTGTTACTCAAAAATAAATCAAGAAATACTCATCTGTTCACGTACTGAATAGTTAACAGACTCTCGATAACGTCTGTCTGAAGTTGCCTGGAAGTCTCATCTCTACTGTTATTTTATTTACAAGAGTCAGGATAATGTACAAAGGACTCCGGGTATAAAGCGCAATACGGGGACGAATATTCACCACATGGCCTATTAGCCTAAATCTGGTTCCATATTGGCTATCAGACATCACTGGAAGCAGAATATTATAATTTTTATGGAAAAATATTAATGCTACCTTCACATAAATTTGACGCAGTGAGAAAACCTTAGCACATTGAAATAGCTGCTCTGTCGGGTATCGCCTCGGTTTCTTAAGATATAGTTTTAGTACTGCCTTTTGTTAAACAAAAAACCGTTGCATATGTGATGCATTTGTTCCACCCCAAGCAATTATACCATATTGCAAGAGTGACTGAAAAAGAGCGGTGTACATACGTTTTAGTTTGTCACTTGGAAAAATAGATCGCACTGAGTAGAATATATAAATGAATTTCCTCAACCTATGATAAATATAGTCAATGTGTTCTTTCCACGATAGTCTACTGTCAATTACTACACCCAAGTACTTATAAGATTCAACACGTTCGATATTGGTACAATTGCAAACTTCACTACTCACACAGGTGTGAATTACTAGCTTGTAACCCTCAGGTACACGATCATTAGCGTGACTAATCGTTAAGTACTTTGTTTTAGAAGCATTTAGTGTCAACATACTAGTCCGAAACCATTTGTCTAATACCTCGATTGCCAGTGAAGCTTGAGCATAACATCTCTCCCAGTTCTCAGCTTCTATTAAAACCGCTGTATCATCGGCAAATAAGTACAAATTAAATGCGTTCGAAACACAACTGTGAAACACGACTGCGCCCTTTGAACGAATCAATGTAGATTTTAAGGGACCAATCCCCTCCAAAACGAGAAATTACTACATTTTGACCATCATTGACGAATATTCCAGATTCCCCTTCGCCTATGCTTGTAAAGACACAACTTCTGCCACTGTTATAAAATGTTTCACAGATCTTTTCATGCTTTTCGGGACTCCTGCTTATGTACACTCTGATAGAGGCTCCTCCTTTATTTCACGGGAATTGATATCATTCTTACATTCCAATGGAATAGCCACTAGTCATTCCACCCCGTACAATCCTCAAGGAAATGGGCAGGTGGAGCGTTTAAATGGTACGTTGTGGAAGACCATAAATCTAGCTCTCAAGAATAAAAATCTTCAGACTCGTGATTGGGAAGAAGTTCTTCAAGAGGCTCTCCATTCTATTCGGTCGTTGTTGTGTACTGCTACTAACTGTACACCTCACGAAAGGTTCTTCAGTTTTCCTCGCCGAACCTCGAATGGAGAAGCTCTTCCTACTTGGCTTACCACACCTGGTCCTGTGCTCATCAAACGAAACGTACGGTCCAGCAAGTACGACGACTTGGTAGAAGAGGCTGAACTCCTGGAAGCAAATCCCCAATACGCTCTTATTCGGCGAAAAGATGGCAGTGAATCTACCATCTCGCTACGACAACTTGCCCCAAGGGGAGACACGAATCTACATCTCAGAACCGAAGAATCTCCACTGGCCGAAGAACAAAGAGAAGAGGCACTAATTCTTCCTAGCCACCCTCGAGCCGAGCACCTCTAATCTTCCAAATCAGCCACTCCAAAGCGGTTCTCCACCCTTACCTGAGACTGGAACCACGAGGCCCCGTCGGATTTCCAAACCTCCGGCTTACCTGAAGGACTACATCACGAAGTTCTAGTATAAAATATAGAGGGGGAGAATGTGATGAACTGACATTATTATTATAGCAAAACACGTGTGACCGTTGCGATGTAACCATTAGTTTACTAGATCAAATTTCAATTTCTCTTTCATTCTTCTCTTGTCGTTTAATGCGAATAAAAGCCTAATTCTGGTCTAAACTGTATTTGATCTGTTAGTACAAATACAACAACAACCTAATTCATTAATATACATCAGAAATAGTACTGGTCCAAGCGTACTTCCCTGAACAACCTCGAAATCATTTTTCGCATATTCACTATAGACCCCATTGATGTAAACTACGTGTTGTCTATCTTTTAGGTAGCTGGTGAACCAAGAGATACTCAGTTCAGATAACCCCATGGCCTTCATCCTCTTGAACAAGATAGCTCTATCAATACAATCAAAAGCTTTGGATATACCAAAAAAGAGCAGGATGGCCTTCATAGACTTGTCCCGAGCCCCGAGCAAGAAAAACTAGATATTTATGACAAGATCATAAATAACAAGCTCTCCATTGTTTACAGGGGTCGCAATGATATCTTGCGCCTTGCTGTGCGACGCCGCTATCGGAAACGTGCAAGAAAAGTCCATGAAAACGTACGCCGCATCCAATACGGAAGTCGTTCTGTACTCGTACTCCATCGGTCTTCTCTACCTCTTCGTCGTCATGCTGTTCACCGGAGATTTCTGGAATGGCGTCGTATTCTGTGCCGACGTATGTAAGCTCTCTGCTTCCCTTTATTTTCCTTCTGTCTATTACAGTAGCGTAGGACACTTTTTTTTTTATAATGCATTTAAGAAAAATTACAAAAATATACAAAAGAAACACAATACTTCATAATGCGTTCACCCCTCGATAAGTAAAAAACTTGTGCTGAGGGGTGGAGTCGTTATAAATTTCTAGCTATTATACATATATTACAATATACTACATTTTATGATAGATTGTTCATAAGATTAGAAAAAAGTGAAAAGTATAATCATTTGAACATTTCCACACGGACGTACTCATTGATGCGCCGTTTAAAGACTGCTAGATCATTTAGCATCTTTAGTTCATTTGGAAGACTGTTGAACAGTTTTATTCCATTGTACGAGAAAAAATTCTGACATCTAGTTGTAAATCTAAAAGGCAACTTCAGTGTAATGTTATTGGATGATCTTGTCTGCCCATAGTTTTTTTCAAAGTCAGATAAATTTTTAAATATATAAATGAATACAATTTTTTTGTAAATGTGAAAGACATCCAAAACCTCGAAAGTCTTAAAACCGCAGAGGAGGAGAATCTCATTTATTACGCAGCAAAATTTTGATAATTTTCTTCTGAGTTATATGCAAAGGCTCTAGGTAAGTTTGGTATGCCGATCCCCACACAAGAATACAGTAGGATATCACGGATTGCACTAGAGCATGATAAAACATTTTAAGTGTGCCCATAGACATAAAATTTCGGATTTCAAGGCAGAAGGGTATGACTTTGCAAAGTCTGTTGCATATATTGTCAATATGGTATTTCCAGGACAAACATTGGTCCACAACCACCCCCAAATACTTAGTTTGTGGGATCTGCTTGATACTTGGGCAACCGCAATCACTTGCAATACAGGTTGACTCAATATGGCATTTGATATTTCCTAGAGCAGGGATAGAGGTATTACGCAAGGAAAAAGCAACAAAATTGTATTTGCTAAAATTTAGCTCCGACTCCATCCAGCCAGTCCCTGACCACAAGCAAGCAAGCAGACCCCGCTTGCAAGGATGCACCCCAAGTATTTCGCGAGACCACTACAGCCGTATCATCAGCATAGGTAAATATGTCTCCTTCACAAGTTGAACGCCAAACAGATTATTCATGAAACAGATAAATAAAAGAGGTCCAAGAACTGTGCCCTGCGGAATTCCATAGGAGAAGGAAGATCCCTCACTCAAAATTGCGTTTATTTGAATTCAGGTTGTGTTATGTGGGTCTTGGGGAATAGGAATACCCCTTCATATTTATAATGCTGACACGAATGAGACCAACATGGAGCTCTGATATGTTCATCTTCTTATCAGCTAGTCTCTAGATCACAGCCATAGCCATTGGGCTGATAACTCTAAAAAGTCTGCCAAGTGAGTCTGGCACATAGCTTCCTCATATCCATAACCCGGTTGTATAGATGATCCGATGTATAGTAGTTAATCTCAAAACACCAATCTCTAAGTACCTTCCACTACCCTCATTGAGGACCATCTACACGCTAATCTGAACAATCCTGAGAAATTTCGTCGAAATCGGATGGAAAATGTAGAAGTTATGGCTGTTACAAGGAATTTTTGTTTGTGCATGCGCACTGGCCATTATCCGTCCGGGGGTAACGATTTTCATAGGGGACCATCTACAACCTATTCCGCGTAACTCCTGAAAATTTCATCGAAATCGGATAGAAAATGTAGAAGTTATGGCTGTGTCAAGGATTACATGACAGACAGACATGGAACCAAAATTTTTCAGAAAGGTCTGAAACGTAAAACGCGAGTGGAAATTTCGGTTTTAGAACTGTTTTTTCAACCTTGAAAAGTGAAAACAAAGCTTCCGCTACCTTGGTAGACTCGGAAGCAAATTCTAGTTCTAGCAAGTTCTAATTAAATTATGAAAGTTAATTAACTAGATGGGCTCCTAATGAGCTCGTGTTATTGACATTTAATGTCGTCTTAAGAAAAAAAAAAACGCTGCAAATGATTACCCAATGGTTTATTATTTTTCTATATTGATCACTCGTCTGCAAAGCCACCAACCATCCAACATGAAGAAAAACATCGATCGCATTTCGGTCAGCTAAAATTTGAACGGAGATTAGGCCTCTTTTGCGATTCACACTCGTGTTTCTAATTTATCGTACATAAAACCCTTAAATTCTCGTAGTGAGCGAACGGTTTGTCCTACAGGGCTCCGCGTGGTCTCAAAAAATTCTATACAATCTTAAATTGAAGGAAAAACAATACCTTCATGTCAAACTTTTTTGAGTTAGGGCGATTTCAAAATTCATTTTTGAACCCTTAGAAGTGACCTACATCAACCAAGATCTTCGGGGCACAACTAGACCCCAAATGGAGCCTACATACCAAATTTCATCAAAATCGGTCAATGCTAAGTGGCAAAAGTGCCGCGGACGGCGGACGGACGGCCAAATTTTTATTCGATTTTTGGATTCTACGTATACCTTGGAACGTACCTAAACCATCAAATTTTGAGGGGGTGTTAAAAAAAATTTCTTGGTCGATTCCAAAGGTTCATTATTGAAAATAATGAACCAAAAAGCTAATCTGATAGCTAGTGGAGGTTCCTCTTGCTTCAAAAGCTCTTATTTGCTGATGGTGTTACGCCCCCGCCATTTCTTATTCTAAGCTCTGTGAATGTACTCGTAAATAATTAC
The DNA here is from genome assembly GCA_009739505.2 of Apolygus lucorum. Classification (NCBI taxonomy): domain Eukaryota; kingdom Metazoa; phylum Arthropoda; class Insecta; order Hemiptera; family Miridae; genus Apolygus; species Apolygus lucorum. Next base: position 44,109,634 of record CM019169.2, read on the forward strand.
ACAGTAAATACCTTCTTATTGTTCTTACCTTTGCAGAAACCGCAGATGTACGGATACGCCTTCCTCTTCTCATTGAGCGGCTACTTGGGCGTCAACGTTGTGCTCACTCTGGTTCGCACGTGTGGAGCGCTGGCTGCTGTCACAGTGACTACCTGTCGGAAGGCTGTTTCCATAATCATATCATTCATATTCTTCTCAAAACCCTTCACAATACAGTAAGTAGTCTTTTCCCATATTTTTCTTTATTGTTAGGGTTAGTACCAGCAATATTATCGATTTACATTCAAAACTCGGACCTTTTTTTTAAAATTTTTTATCGGCATCGTATAATGGAATACATTCCGGCCTAGGATATTTCATAAATCAAACATTACCTACCATAAATCACAATCTATAATAGAAATTAGAAAAAACAAAAAGACTCGTTAAATAACACTGCTGTTAAAATGAATTAAATGACAATGTCGTTTTGGCAGAGAAAATCGAAAATGGCCTTGTAGACGATTACTTCCCCGCTTGACGTGAGTGCATCCAAGCTTAACGGGTGCAGTACTGTGTCGCTGGATGATGAAATCCTTTGGAGAAGGATGTCTCGGCTCTTGTTAAGCGCTGGACAATTTAAAATGATGTGCTCGAGACTCTCGTCCTCTGGACATCTTGGACAAGTCGGACTGAATCGCTCTGGCATAATTTTATTCAAATATTTGTTACATAAACCGCGTCCACTCCTCAGTCTGGTAACAGTTTTGTAAAAACTTTTGGAATGGGAGTCACTAATAAGACTGAACCACTTATGTTTGGATGGAGAGGGAAAAAGGGTCTTGTATTTATGGCCAGCAGGGTATTGAGAGTGTTGTTCGGACCTTGGGCCTCGCTTTATACTGCTTAAAGCCTTGGGCTAAAATTCAAGAAACACGGAATGGTTTATTTCTTTCGAGTCTACCTAGTTAGCGGTAGCATTGTTTCCATTTTCAAGGTTGGAAAAAAAATTCTCCAAAATCCAAATTTCCACTCGCGTTTTACGTTTTAGGCCTTCCTGAACAATTTCGGTTCCGTGTGTGTCTGTCATGAAATCTTTATAATGGGCAATAGTATACGAAGTTACTGTCTGGTAATTTTCAGGGATGGGGTATTTCGGGTACCTCAAATTTGGATTCAGCACCCTTGAAAACCTATATACTCCAACTTTTTGCCCATTGATACTGTAACATGTTATAGAAAATTAAATAAAGAGATCGCACGTTTGAAAAAAACGCTGCAAATTATTACACAAAGGTTTATTATTTTTCTATATAGATCACTCGTCCGCAAAGAACATGGCTTTTCCATTGTTACCACCAACCAACTTGAAGAAAAACATCGATCGCATTTCGGTCAGCTAACATTTGAACGGAGATTAGGCCTCTTTTGCGATTCACACTCGTGTTTCTGATTTATCGTACGTCCAACCTTTAAATTCTCGTAGGGAACGAACGGTTTGTCCTGCAGAGCTCCGGGTGGTCTCAAAATTTTTTTAAAATTCAATTCTATCTTAAATTGATGGAAAAACAACACCTTTATGTCAAAATGTTTTGAGTTGGGCGTTTTCAAAATTTCAAACCTTATTTTTCAACCCTTTGAAGGGACTGACATCAACCAAAAGCTTTGGGGCACAACTAGACCCCAAATGGAGCCTACTTACCAAATTTTATAAAAATCGGTCAATGCTAAGTAGGGAAAGTGGGAAGCCAAATTTTTATTCGATTTTTGGATTCTACATACCTTGAAACGTACCTAAGCCAACAAATTTTGAGGGGGTTAAGATTTTTTTTCTTGGTCGATTCCAAAGGTTCATTACCGTAAAACCGTCAAACTTTACCCCACCAGGGGTAACTTTACCCCAAAAAGTGAGAATCTTCAATTGTGACGTAAACGTGGTGGGACTTAGATAAAAGTTAGCTATTGTGTTTCCGTTATACTCCACATGCCAGAGAATCGATGCGGCTTGCGATAGCGCCTTTATCCATGTTATCAGCTGTTATCAGTCATAGTTTCCTGTTCAGCTGTTTTTGTCCTGTTTCTTGTGCTCCAAAATTTCTTCCATATCAGGTGTTTGGAGTGGATTTACCAGACAAGCCCTCATCATATCACTTTCAATATCTTATTCTGAACAAAATACACTAATCAAATTCTCAAAAAAGTGTTTTCTTAGTTATGCCTTTGTTTACCAAAAATTTGATGGTAACTTTACTCCAAAAACCGGGTATCTTTACTCCACTATAAAGGTTGGGATAAAGGTAGCCTCACTCATATTTTTCTTATTTAATCTCGAGAAATATTTGAGTTTTGAGTGTTGAATGTAAGGTTTCTAGTGTTTCTCATGTCAGAAGTTAGAGATGGGGAGAAGAAATGAGAAAAAGCTTGGTACGCGCCCCTACCGAAACTTTACAACTGAACACCTGCATTATGATATGAACATAAACGTGCTTTGGTCTCATAAGTTGTGATTTACCATATTATTTACTCGTGGGTTAACTTTGAAATTTACCATTGCAATTCATTCGAAAGTTATCGAATGTGAAACAGACTTTTTCTGTGATTTTGTTAAGTCATTCGTTTATCGTTTATTGTCCTTTAATATTTCTTTACTTGTAGAAAGTTTTGCTCTTGATCAAAGCAAAACTACATAAGTCTTTCTATACTGGAAGACTGAAATTGTGATCTCTTAACCAGAAATATTGCATTTCAAGCAAATTCGTTGAAATAAATTATCATTGGAATTTATATTTTTCTTAGGTATAACTTTTATTTTTCAAGCTAAAAAGTTCAATTTTTCAGAATATATTTTATGATAATATTATAAATACTTGATATTATCAAGTATTTCTGGGGTAATGAATTCAATCCCGACTAGTAACATTGCACCACTGCCCGTTTCTGTAGCGATAACCGTGAGTTTTTCAGAGTGGAGTAAAGATAGACGCACTCGTAGGCAACTTCACTCCAACATTTAAACAATTAAATAGAGGGGTTACAATTATCTGATCAATGAGCTCGACCACTCAAAATGTTCAGGAAGCCCTGAAGATCAATTCACTTATTAAAAAAATCAATTTAACCCATTTTGAGTGGGGAGAAATTGTATTTGGAAATGTTTTGGAGTGAATCTTGGGGTAAAGTTTGACGGTTTTACGGTATTCAAAATAATAAACCAAAAGGCGGGCCTCCATGAATGCACACACACTATACCACGGGCGTGTGTGTTAGAGGTGTGTCAGTCAGGAGTGAACGTATTGAAAACACCTTATCTTCAAAATGACCTTGTCTGAACTGAACGGGTTATCAAAATGGACACGGTCATTCGTTCATCAACCCACCAATCGAGTTTTCTGGTTAAATTACGAGAACAACGGCAGAAGGCCAACAAAATAAATTAATCCATATGGTTCATCATCCTTTTCGAATATTTTTCTCGGTCCTCGTCAGTATATGGCACTTCTTCCAGCATATCTTGGGTGATGTTGTAAGTTTCCCTTTGGGAGCGTATGTTCGGGTCCTACCGACTGCGCCAAATTGTAATATACTTTACAATTAAAACATAATCTAAATGAGAGACAGACTTGAGAAGTTAAACGAAGAATGAATGATCATTTATTCAACTCACGGGTATCCAAGCGTTGCTAAGTTACCACAAGCTCAGGAGTTAATATAACATTGGAGGTTGTTACAATAAGTAGTTCTATGTTCTCCAGAAGAATGCGCCTAAGGGATGCAAAGTTTCTGTGGTAGTCCTATAGCTGTTTAACTTCCTTACAGTAAAAAATAAGCCATTGTGTAATAACTTGCAGCGTTTTTAATAAACCATCAAATTTCAAATCGAAGCAATTGTTTTTTCGACTTTTATCCAATCAATGGATTACTTTGATATTCATAGGACTTTGATTTACATTAAGTTTTCCTTACTTCCTACATTATTATCAACCTCGCTGAAATTTGTAAAAATATTGTTTATAATAAAATGAAATTAATGCTATCTGTTATCTGTAAAATGATGTCTACTACTTTCAGGTACTTGTGGGCTGGTCTCCTGGTGGTACTCGGTATTTACCTCAACCTCATGAGCAAAAATCAGACTCTATCGAGTAAATTCGGCAGCTGGATGGAAACTTTGAAGAAGCCGTTGGGTTCCTGGTCCTACTCGTACAAACGTATCAGAACCATTGAGACGACCGTGTGAGGGAAACCTTGGACGATCCTTCGAAAATCTCTTCACTAAAGTAAAATGATGAAAAGTCCCTATTTCCAGACACGTTTTGACTTTCTAAAAGGACTACTCTTCCCATGTGATGGGACTGTACTCGTACCAACTTTTGCTGACTCAATCGATCTTGAGTTTCCAGTTACCGCTGAAATCCTTATGTCTTTCCCTTATCTATTGATGGAGTGAGATAAATGGAAGTGGAGTCTGGGGTACGCCCGCTGCATGTCCCAAAGATTTTCATTTTATTTATTTTTGTTTTATAGAGTCGAGTATTTTCCCGGACATGCAGCATTTTTTAAAATGTAAGAATGTTTTGGTCTGTAGGATTTTTTTGAAACGCTGTTTCAGAATTATCAGTCATCTTTCTCAGTCACCTCTTCATTTTTGGCTAATTGGGTCCTTTGATTGCATCCATTTTGCCTTTCATGGATACTTCTGAGTTCCTAACTAAAGGCCATGTAGCATCCATGATGTACCAAGAGAATAAAGACACTCCATCTTGGTCGTGTGATTAAAAGATTAAGTAAGGTGGCTGTTTTAATCTCACTTGAATCATCTTTCTTCTTTGCGGCAATTACTTAGAAGTTGAAATTTTGTAGCCAATCTTGCCATTCCTTTTTGAGATTCGGAGCTTCAAAATTTAGAGGCGGCAGCGGTCGAACGTCTCCCATTTTTCAGCAGTCATTCGTAGACGAGGCGTAGGTTATGTGGCGTTCGCAGAATTAATCCCGATTCATCCGCCAATTAATCCCAAATTAATCGAAACTTATTAATGGGGTGGTATAAAAAAACGTTACTACAACTGTTTAAAATAGGTTTACACCTGACACCATGTACAAAACTTGACTTAACTGTCAATTTACGTTTTGAGTATTAGGGAACTGTTAATGAAAATCACACGACCAAGATAGAGTGTCTTTATTCTCTTGGTACATCATGGATGCTACAGGCCGTATCACACGAGCGATTTTTTGGGGGGTTGAAACTAGCTAATAATAAGTTGAAGAAGAATAACCATACAAACGTGAGTTTCACTCTAACGTGACTACAAGACTAGTAGGCTATCTTTGACAAACGTTAGAACAAACTTTATTTTTTCCTAAGCTAGAATAAAACGTTCCTCCAGGATGCAGGCTCTGTTATTGGGTGAGGAGGGGGGGGGGGTGGAGAAGTTGACTTTGAAATCCCGCAGGATGGATACTTGGAACCCCCTCTTCACGTTCCATCTTATTTTCAGAGGAAAAAAGTTGAAAAATCGCTCGTGTGACCTTAAGGGCTGGTTTCATCTTAAGCCTAGTTTGGAATTGGATCCTTGGAACAGGATTCAGGACATTTCATGGAAAATTTTCATTTGTGCGTTCTTGTCATGTAACGTTGGTACATTCACCAGATCAGTAAGAGAAAAAGTCAGTCAAATTTAATAGGTTTTGAGTTTCTTCATTGAAAAAAATCAATTACAACGGAAATATTGAGTTCCCAATTTGGCAACAGTTTGAGTTAGCAGATAATCTGTGGATCAAAGAGTTTCATCCTGGGAGGTGGAGTTTCATTCCGTGTAGCTGTGGTTGCTCAGGAGCTACGGCTGTGAGATTCGAACTGACTACTGAGGGAGGCAGTGCGTTCAAATCTTGCTGCTAGGGCGTGTTTTCGTGCGTCCGGGGCTCGCCGCCTCCCTCCTCCCAACCCAGGGCAGTGAGGCAATTTTTCTTTTTTTTTTCTTATGGGACGGGGCAAGCCCTTAGTCACTTAGATCATAAGACTTAATAAGTCTAATGACTCTAAGGGTCTAAGGGGTCTAAGGGTTTAGGAGTCTAATAGACTCCTTCGCAACAGAGTCGGCATTCAACTGTCCTGGCCTTGCCCTTCTTGTTGAGGTGGTATCTCAGGGGGCAATGGCCAGTTAGGAGGCCTGCTGTGGTGCAAATGTCTTTCCTCCTCAGTGGCAGCAGAGCTTTTGCTCTATTTTTAGAGATAGTGATCAGCTGCTTGGCTTGACTCTGCTTTGGTGTGTTGCACCAATATGCAGCTCTTTTTCTTTCCTCCCATTTCTGGACCTGTTGAGTAATGAAGCTCTTGGTAACCCCAAGTTCAGGACTGAAACATTGGGACTCCGATCCCTGCTTAGCGAGTCAATCAGCTTCTTCATTGCCATCTACTCCCTCATGACCTGGGGCCCAGAGCAAAGTTAACCTGTTGCCCCGAGCCACAGCCTTCAGGGAGTCCAGACAATCCCAGGTTAGCCTTGATGTTAGTGAGTAGGCTGCAATGGCCTTTAGCGCTGCCTGGCTATCGGACATTATGTAAATTTTCTCACCTTTGAGTCGTTTTTGTGCTAGCTCTTGCGCATATTTCTGTGGCATGGGTTTCAGCCTGATGAATGGTCGCTGCTGTTCCTGGAGTTTTAGCTAGGCTGAAGTTTGGGCCTTTGATCCGCTTTCCATTCATCACAGACCCATCTGTGTACCACAGAAGTGAACCTGGTTCATATTGAGGCAAAGGTTGAGGTGAGGCAATGGAAAGCCATGAGCGAAATCATCAGAACAAATTCTGATCTTCCTTTGGAGGACAGCTAATTCCGTCAGTGATGCCAAGAATGGCGGACGAAAATCCAATGGCTGTTTACTTCTACTTACTCATCCTGGAAGAATAGTTTACATCGTTATAAGTCCTAGTTGAATCTCTGTCGAGGACCAACTCTAGTTAATTTGCGTTGATGAAACCGGTCCTAATAGAACAACGACTTTTCTTCTTGGGTGCTATAGTCTACATACACCAGAATTCCTAGGTTTTCTAGTGTCTTTAGTCTACTTGAGGTATTCCTTTTGTACTGCAATTGTACATGTTGACATTGCATTTTTTATTCCAGTCATTTTATTGTATTTATAACTAGGTTACCTGTGCATTGCACGGAGTTTATTTGACTTCAATGGGGTGTGCGCATGGGTCGGAAAAACTGTTTATTGTTATTTTTAATCTAAACTAGACCTCATTCTGAAAATTTTGACACCAACCGCGACCTTCTAGCATGAGAAGACCTTTTTCTATGATTTTTCAAAGTTTCGAATGTTTATGACGTCACAGTGGGCTGCAGGGTCCCACCCAGGTGGGAGGGGTGCGTCATTAACATTCGAAACTTTGAAAAATCATGGAAAAAGATCTACTCTTCCTAAAAGAGAACAAATGGTGTCAAAACTCTCCGGGTGAGGTCTACTTTCGATTGAAAACTTTAAAAAAAATCAGGCGCACCCCCATTGCTCGATGCCACTCGGGTGCACCATCTGTCGGAACAATTTTGTACTAGGAGTCCAACCACTGTACATCCAAGGCATAAAAGACATGCGAACATTAATTTTTATCTATATGGCTGGATGAGCATTTATTTTTAGGCTTACCTTTCGATTTTTACCTATTTTATGAAGATATATTGTCTATGTAAAGAGTAGGTGGCTTCCCAATTATTATGCGTGTTATTATAATGAACATATTTTTGTTAGTCTGTGATAAGTATTTATATTTTGTTCTTGGAAAAATACTCTTTCATGAATGTTATTCGATAATAAAGAGTACCTCATGAGCCATTTTGTTTCTCATCATTAATCTATCCTGTCGTTGTTGAGGGTCCGTTGATCATGAAGTTCAAAATATTTAAAAAACTTGTTCATTACTCTAATTTATGAGCGAATCTAAGGTCCAACACAGACTTGAATTACATTTCAGTAGATCCAGAAATGGTGGGCGAACAAAACAAAACAAAAAAATTGGCTAGAAAATATTGAAGACCTGGCTACTATCAGTCCGTGGCGATGATTTTCATAGGGGACCATCAGCATTCCAATCCTTAGAATCTCTGAAAACTTCATCGAAGTCGGATCGAAAATGTGGACGTTATGGCTGTTCATTATTAATAGTGCCTGCCTACCTACCTACTATAATCTCAAAAAGTTAAAAATGAACTGTTTTTTGACTGAAAGTACCCACCAGCAAAATATCGTTTTTCGAGAGTTGTGAGTGCTTTTACAACGAATTTTGGTTCTTGATTACTAAGCAAGTACAACTTACTGAGAGATTGAAAACTCGATTCGAGAAAGGAAATGGAATTAGAAAGGCACTTAAGAAATATTTTTTCTTATTTCAGTGAGAAAAACATGGATTTTGCTAGAAATAGAATCGATGATAACAATAACTTTGCTAACATCGATGTTGCTCGATGTTGCTCGATGTTCGATAATACCGAGATCCCTCAACATCGATGTCGATGTCCCATCCCTAGTCTGAGAGCTATGATTCGTATAAGAGATCATCAAAATCCCTGAAAATTCCATCGAAATCGGATGATAAATGTGGACGTTATGACTGTTGCAAGGATTTTACGTTTACGCATGCGCAGAGGCTTGCTTCAATTTGGGAGCCATGATTTTCAATGAGGATCATCTACACGCCAATCTGAACAATACCTGAGAAATTCATCAAATTCTGATGAAAAATGTGGGTTATGGATGTTACAAGGGGAACATCTACACGCCAACCCGCACAATCCCTGAAAATGTCGTCGAAATCAGACAATAACTTCGTATAGTTATGCTCGTTACAAGGATTTCATGGCCAACAGGAGCATCTAGGGGAAGAAAGTGGTGGAGCGGCGTGAGCGCAGCCTAGCAAAGATAAGATGAACCTGCCAGTACTCAAAAACCTAGGTTATCTCTCTTATCAGTTGGCTTACATGGTGTAGGTATCGTCTGTTGTGTTTCTAATTCTTTCGTAAATAATAGAATGCTTTAAAAATTAATGTTTGTGTTGTACCAACAAGTACATAGATTTTCATTTCAGACTGAATGTCTTTCTTATTGATGCCTCAAACAGATTCGATTGCCTTTTTCATTGTTGGCAAATTTCAGGTTTTCTATAGATTAGGCAGGGATCTACAGACATTACCAGGGTGAGTCTGGCCCCTGATCTGTCGGACGTGCGACTGCCACGCCCCTAGCGAGAATGTCAAGAACTCTTTGTTATCTCACTCACTGTTTGTTATCATTGTATAATTTATCAAAGGTAGTTGAAGCACACCAAAGTTGCGAGCTTTTTCTAAGTTTCTGTCTGAGTCTCTGTGGGTTATGAAACTTTTGCTTCCAAGTCTGTTTTACCTCCCATTTATTTTAAGTTAAGGATTGCAATGACAATTTATTGCATTTTGCACTTTAGTACAAATGAAACGATTCATTGATATGTTTCAACCTTCAAAGTACCATCCTTTTAACCCTAGTTACCTTCTAATTCTGACTTTATGGTTAAGTAACCTATTTACTCACTTTATTGAAAGTAAATATAAATTTCTACTTAATGTAACTTTCCTGCTGCTATAAATGTGATTGTGGGTTGAAATTTAAAGCAATAATTTTTCCAAGGAGAGAAGAAAGGATGTTCTCGTATTTATTAATGAAGAAAAGAATAAAGAAGAGTTCATAACATCAAAAATTACATTCCTCAACCCTCCATCAATTCTGAGATCAATTGACATCAATAGTTTAGTAAAAGTAGTAAAATACGAGGGTCATCCAGAAAGTAAGGTTACAACACCTGAGTAAAATCGAAAAATTTTTGTATTTGAAAGAAATTCACAGGATACTTCACAAATATAGTGAACTATTTTTCAACGTAATCGCCGTCAAGATCGAGACATTTCTGTAGTCGGGGCACCAGCTTTTGTATGCCTGTGTTGTAGACCTCCGCCGCCACCTCTTTCAGCCACTTCTCCACAGCTTCCTCGACCTCCTGATCATTGGAAAATCGTATCCCTCCCAAAAACTCCTTCAGTTTAGTGAAGAGATGGTAATCTGAAGGTGCCAAGTCGGGTGAATAGGGTGGATGGGTGATAATGTCCCATCCAAACGAAGTCAGCAGCTCCTGTGAAACACGTGCGGTGTGAGGCCTGGCGTTGTCGTGCAGGAGACTCACTCCCTTGGTCAGCCTTCCCCTTCTGCGGTTCTGGATGGCTCTTCTCAGTTTTTTTAAGGTATTGCAATAAGCTACTGCGTTAATGGTAGTCCCTTTAGGCATGAAATCCACTAGAAGGACCCCATTACGGTCCCAGAAAACAGATGCCATGACTTTTCCGGCTGAATGGGTCGTTTTGAACTTTTTGGTGGGAGGGGAGGCAGAATGACGCCACTGAAGTGATTGTCTTTTGGTTTCTGGGGTGTAGTGACACACCCACGTCTCATCCCCTGTCACAATAGAGTCCAAAAAAGCTTCTCCCTCCTGTGCAAAACGATCCAAAAATTCACGAGCCGCAGTCACACGATTTTGACGGTGCTCTGGTGTGAGCATTCTGGGTACCCATCTCGCACACAACTTCTTGTAACCAAGTTTTTCCGAAACATTATCACCAAGGAGACTTCGAGAAATATCAGGAAATTTTTCGTGAAGGTCGTCAAGTGTCACACGGCGGTCATTTCGCACTTGTTCTTCAACTTTTTGCACAAGTTCCTCAGAAATCACTGATGGCCTCCCACTCCTTTGCTCGTCGTGAGTCTCAGTACGGCCCTCTCTAAACAACCTGACCCATTTTGTGACATGTTGTCGACTCATCACATCACCACCATAAACTTCGACGAGCTTGCGATGGATGTTAGCCGCGGTATTATTCTGCAAAGTCAAAAAACGAATGACCGCTCGGATCTTGCACGGACGGGAGTTGGCGGGAGCGCGAGATGACCTCTCCATTGGAAAATTTTACTGTAACTAAAAAAAACGGCCGAAATAAACGCGGGGCGAAGCAAACTGACCGTTACGAACTCCCCTTCACAGTAGGTGCACCAACTTTGAAAAAGAAAATTTCCCCCAACCTCAGGAGCCCTTGTAACCTTACTTTCTGGATGACCCTCGTAATATTGACCATAATATGAAGTAATTTGAAGAATTTCAAACCATCATCATTGACCAGGCAGTAGTTGATGAAAGTCTCCTAGTATTCTAGGACAGTCTGACAGATCAGGGGCCAGACTCCCACATTACCACTGGTCGATAACGGAGGTGCATACATCTTGCCAAGAAAGATGAGGAGGTTCATCTAATCGTCGCTAGATAGCGCTCAGGCCGTTCCACCACTTTCTTTCCCTAGACGCTCCTATGACTGACACGAAACCAAAATTGAAAGGTGAAAACAAAGCTTCCGCAACCTTGGTAGACTTTGAAGCAAAATCATGACATCTGGATAAACAGGTACCTGAAAAAGTACTAAATAAGTACCGACCCAGGAACCCCCTTAAGGATTTTATGGAAGGAAAAAAAATCGTTTTTTATTATAAATCTATAATTAACTAAATCGGGTGTTCCCATCGATCAGAAAATACAACCAAATATAAATAAATAGGTAACGTTACAGTTGCAATAATAAAAAAATGCATTACATTCAAATAATATCAACTTGAGGCACAAAAAGTTGCCCCCATTTGAAAAATCGTACAATTTTTAACAAATCGTTATCACAATAATTAAAAGAAATCGTGATGGAGCAACCACGTTTTATTACGAAGGTACAGCAATAAAATTCAAATGCGAAACAAAAACCGGTGAATCATGTAGGCACTGTTTTGAAACGAATTCGCAATGCGCGGTTGCAAGAACGAGTGCGGTGTTTTGAATTAGACGCTAATTTCGACTAAGTTATGAATACTTCTGCAGGAAAGTGAGGTGGAACTCTCTGAATTTGTCGAGCATGGCGCGGAGTTTGTCAGGCTGCGGCAAAATGGTGGTCCTGAAATGGAGGAAATGGGAATTAAAAACCGAAATGATGATGCGCGGAGTTAAAAAAATTGGAGATTATATCGTAGCCAAAATCCACTTCAGGATAGGGACGGCACGATACCACCGATATATCGGAGTATCGATACTTTCTTGGTATCGATACCGATATTTGTATCGATACTTTTGATGAAATAAGATTGTGAGAAAATAATGTCAACTCCTTAGTCTAAACGAACGGTAAAATGCTTGCATACGAGTCTGCAACACATTGGGACACTTTCATGTCAACCACTACACAACAAGGTAGTGAAGTAAGGTTGTTAGTGCTAATTGGAGAGAGCTTTGGGCTAATTAATTGAACGATTTTCCGAAAACGAATCACTGTTTAATGAGCACTAGGTAACTAATCAGTACATCGCATACGAGAGAGACAGAGTGGATAGTATAAGTAAGGAGCATCTGTAGGATCCATGACGAACATCTATTTCTATCACACCCCCTCAATGAGATGACAACAATCGAATTGACAAACGTCTATGCCCGTCATGGGTGAGGCTACTTGAACAATTTACGCATCAAGAAGAAGAAGAAGATAAAAGTGTGGTTATCAATAACAAAGATAACGGACTTGCAATTTTCTAGAGACAAACCACAAACAGTAAAGTTTTAACGTAGCGAAATTTTTAAAGAAAATTACACAACATAAGAGAACACGTACAGGGAGGTAAAACATGAAAGGAACTATCCCATGCAAAGAACTATGAAACAATAGATTTCAAAATAAGACTTCTAAATTTTTCGAACTTTTCAGTTCCTAACGGTTTAGTTAGTAGATCTGCAATGTTTTCATTTGATGCAATATATTCGATATTAATTACCCTTTTTGCACAAAGATCCTTAATGAAGTGATGCTTGATTTCTATGTGTTTTCTGCGCTTACTATTAGTGAAGGTACACATCATAGAGATCGCACTGAGATTATCTACTCTCAACTTAACACCATCACTTGTTTCACTTCCGAGATCAGACAGCACACCACGCAAATTCACAAGTTCTTGGGCAGCGGATCCAGCGGCTATGTATTCCGCCTCCATCGTAGACAAGGCTACACAGTTCTGTTTTTTCGAATGCCAGGCAATAGGATTTCCAGCATGAAAACAAATGAATCCACTGACGCTCTTCCTTGTCTGTCTGTCTCCTCCCCAATCCGAGTCGCTCATGCCTTCCAAGGGTGTAGATCCTTTATAGTAGGGAAGTCCAAGATCTCTTGTAGAACACAGGTATCGAAGAATCCGCTTTCCAGCAGTCCATGCCTCATGTGTTGGTTTGTCCAAATATCGGCTCAAATATGACACAGAATAGGAGATATCCGGTCTAGTTGTTACGGCTAGGTACATGAGACTGCAGATCAACTTTCGGTAAGGTAAGTCGGGATCGATTTTATCTTCACACAAGTTGAAGTTCATCTCCATTGGCGTTTTGATACTTCGACAGTTCTGCATGCCAAAATCCTTTAGGAGTCGATCAATCATTTTAGATTGTGATAGATGAAGTCCATTTTTCGTATGGGTGATCCGCATGCCGAGGAATGATGATGGAGTACCGAGATCTTTTACGAGAAATTTTTCATGAAGAGAATCAATCAATTTCTGAACTTGACCCTCATCTCCAGTAATCAATCCATCGTCGACAAAAAGTACTAGGAAGACGTCTTGCTTGACATATAGGCAATAGTCATAGTCCGATCTTCTAAATCCAAGATCTTTCATGACGGAAGAAAACTTGTCATTCCAGCACTTAGGTGCGTTCCTCAACCCATACAACGCTCGATTCAGCCTGAGAGTTTCTGATTTACATTTCAGGCCCTTGGGTTTGTAGATGTACACCTCCGAGTCCAAATCACCGTTCAAGAAAGCAGTAGGTACATCGATCTGCTTCAACTTCCACTCACGCTGGATTGCCATAGATATAAGCAGCCGAACGGTAGGTATTCTGCATACAGGTGCATAAATGAACTCGAAATCATCTTGAGGTACTTGAAACCCTTTTGCAACCAATCTCGCCTTTTTAAAACCATCCTCCTTGATTCTAAAAACCCAACGGGTATCAATCGCAGTCTTGTTCTTGGGTAGAACAGCTGGAGACCAAGTTTCCAACTTCTCATGCGATTTCAGTTCGAGGTAAAGTAAAGTAAAGTAAAGTAAGCAACCATTTCAGGTTGAATTTTCGTCCGACTGCCATTCTTGGCGTCGAGGACGTCATCAGCTGTCTCCCTAAGGGGAGATCAGAATTTGTTCTGATGATTTCGCTCATGGCTTCCCAAACATCACCGCCCTGGGTTGGAACGAGAGATTGCCGATCGTCTAATAGACAGAAAACTTTCTGCGGCGACCAGACTCGAACGCGCGTCCCTGCTAGACGGTCCTTATCTTATCACCGCAGTCGGGTACACTGTCCACTAGACCACCGACGCCCACCATCAGTTTCATAGTTATTAACTTGTTTCAATTACTGAAGTATCCTTGGTTTGTCATTTCTGACGAGTGACACATGGATCGCATCAGACCTCCCCAACTTCTCATGCGATTTCAGTTCGAGGTCAATGGCTGCTTTCCATTCATTCGACTTGACAGCTTCATCAAATGTGGTAGGCTCGTCATCTGACGTACTCAGGAAACAAAAAGCACTGTAAAGATCATAATCCTTCAGTCTGTTCAGAGGTTTTGTCACTCGTCCTGCTGCAGTTGTGTAGGTATTCTTGCTAGTAGAAGGGGTTTTAGTAGTAGGAGACGTTGATGTAGATTTTACTTGTTCATTTTTCTTTTCACTACTTTTTCTATCATTTGGATTACCAAATTTCTTGTTATCTTCTTTCTTTCTATCTTCCGTTTCATCCTCTTTCCCATCCTCCGTCTCATCCTTTTTCTTATCCTCCATCTCATCCTTCGTCTCATCAACTTTGCTTTTATCCTGTACCTTCACTTCAGATTGCTGGGAACCATTCATCCAAATTTCATTTGTGTTCGACATTTTGAACGGCATTGTTGATTCGTCAAAAGTGACATCTCTAGCACGAATCACCTTTTCTACCTCAGGCAGGTAGATCCTGTAACCACCTTCACAATAGCCCACCATAACACCACGAGTTGCTCTAGGGTTCAATTTGTTACCCCTAGGTAGGTTCAGTTTCCAGGCTTGACAGCCAAAAACACGAAACTTTCTCATTTCTCTTTTTCCAGCCCACAGGTCCACAGGGGTGCATCCTCGAGCAAGGGTTGAAGTAGGTGAGCGATTCAACTCATACGCTGAACACCTGACAGCTTCTCGGCATCGATACTTTTCCCTAAAATATTGGAGGTATCGATACTTTCTAAGCGATATTATCGATATTTTTGCTTAATTAGAATGATTAAAAAAATACCAAATTACTCAGCACCCAGAAAAGAATACCATATTTTTTCTGCCACAGAATAGTACCGTCAACTGGGGTGATATGGATACTTTGGAGGCAGCAACGCTTTTAGCGATTGCAGCGCTACCTGGTGACGTTTGGATGTGATCTGGTAGCAGAATTAGGCAGAACTAGGCATTTTGCTTCACCACCTTCATCCATGATTCAGTCGATTCAAGGATGTTAGAAGGTCATCCATGAAGATTATCAGATCCATAGAAACGCCGCACTTTTGTGTTGTTTGTTTACGTTCATCTGTGTAGCCAACCTATGACCAGAAAACTTGATCTGCGTATTTTTCATCATATTAACAACTTCTCATGAAAAGAGATCGATTTTGTGTTTTGTTTCAACTTAAAACCCCCCTTGTCAGTGATTGATTTTGTGAATTTCTGAGTTTGAGGGTTGGAGTGAATCGGGAGAAAATGCCTCGAAATTACCAGGTCATTGTGCATTTCAAAAGAGCACGAGCACTTATTACTTGGGACACTGTCAATGATTATCGTACTGAACTGAAGAACAGCCAAAAAAGAAAATGAAAGGTTAAAAAAAGAAAAGGGCTTTGAAATTAGGAAATTGACGGTGCATTCAGGCTTCGATGTAGTGAAGCCTGAATGCACCGTCAATTTCCTAATTTCAAAGCCCTTTTCTTTTTTTTAACCTTTCATTTATTCGATCTTCTATTTTTAAAAATAATTTTAGTGATTAATTTCACCTCGTTACTGGATTGGAGTGAATTTTACATCGGTTTTTGGCTTTGATCCATATCACCCCGACTAACGGGGTGATATGGATAATGTTTCATTAAAAAAATAAAAGTGAAAAAAGGTGCAAATCACAAAAATTGACATGGTACCGTCTTCTTGATATCTCAGAGAATCTATATTCGGAAAGCCAGCTCGCTCTAAAAACAGTGGGGTCTAATTTTTCAATAAAAACTGCAAAAAATGATCCATATCACCCCAGTTGACGGTACTCGATGACCTCAGAATAGTATCAATTGAAAAAACATATCGCTTCTAATAGTCTTCATCGATAATCAATAACCTTCCTTTTTCATTTCACTCATTTTCTTTTATTTTATTTTCGTTTTATTTTTATTCAATAAAAAAAAATTAAGTGTAGCCATTCATTTAAGGTGTTATATTATTTGATAATGAAAATTATTTGTTTTATTAATGTATTGATAATATTAATATCTCTTAATTATTGGGGATTTTATTTGGTTTTTCAAAATCTAGGTGGGTTAATTTGAAAATATCGGTGGTACCGATACTTTGAGCCGATATTATCGAAGTATCGATATCTTATAATATCGGTATCAAAAAGATATCGGGTATCGATATTTCCTGAGAAATATCGTATCGAAAGAAGTATCGATACTTCGAAGGATCGTGCCGTCCCTACTTCAGGAACGTGCTTGTCAGTTTGTGGCCTCGCTCTCCTAAAAGTGAAGAAATCGGGACTGGTGTCAAAAAAAAAAACCGCTGCAAATTACTTCACAACGGTTTATTATTCTCCAGTATATATCATTCGTCTGCAAAGATCACAGTTCTGCCAATGTCACAATTTGAAAATTTCAACCCTTCATTTTCACCCCTTAGAAGTAAACCCCAAATGGAAATGAAGGGTTGAAATTTTCAAATTTTGACAATGGCAAAGCTGTGATATTTGCAGACGAATGAGCTATACAGGAAAATAATAAATAAGTAGGTGGGTCAACTGTTTATTCCTAACTTTGTTTTGGTTAGGAGAGCGTTGACTCTCAACATCAGTTTTCAATATCTTGTCCATGAAGCGGTGCCAAAAATGACGACGAAGTGATTGGCACAGAACCAAAACGAGAGGTAACTCACCTGAAGTGGTACGTGCCGGCTTTCTGCCCGAATCCGGCTCCAGGAACGATGCAAATTCCCGTGCTTTCTAGGAGTTCGAAGGCGTACATCGTCGAGGGGTCTTGTTTCTTGGCCTTGGCAGCTTCTATCGCTTTGGCCGGCAGTTCCATCTGTAAACAAGTATGGTACATAATATTTAAGAATATTCAACAACCACAAATTACTCAATTACAAAATATTAAATTACCACGAAATTGTTCAATTCCCTCAAAATATTCAAATTTAGGTAAAAAACGCGCGCTTACGAGTCTGCAACATATTGGGCCATTTTATGTCTCACTTTGTGCGACCATTTTCCAAATCATAGGGGACCATCCTCTATCTGTATACAAAAAAACCCAACAACTACCACCCCCACCCGATCAGTCAGTACACCCCCTCGGAGGCTCCCGCTCACCCAACTGTAACGCTATTTCTTAACACGTTCAGACCGGGGCTCAAAACCCAGATTGTCCCCAGGACCTAGAAAGCAAAACTGAAGACACAGCAAAACAGTCGACTGATGAAAAGCCCGCATTTTTGCGTGATAACATGCACTGATATCCGAAACCGAAAGGTTGGGAAGGTAAGGTGAGTTCATTCCGAAGCGATTGAGACCAAAAAGAGCCCTGTTGGGGAAAAAATGAACTATCCAGAGCGTTTCAAAAAATGTGACATGTATCATGAGTTCATGGATCCACCGTGGAAGCAGCCGTACCAGGCGAAGGTTTCGCGTGGATCCAGAGTGGAAGCAGCCGGTCTGAACGTGCTAACGCTTTTTTCGTTTGTGTGCCAAAGCCAGGACATAAAATGTCAAAACGTACCGCTTTCTGTACAATTGTTCTCTAGAAAGATTACAGTAAAGCTTGGTTCACATAGGTGCGTAATGTCCGTAATCCATAGTGCGTAATTGGATTCTATTGGCTGGAGCCAATTTAGGGGGCGGGATTGATCTTTGCGGATGTCGACTTTTGGAGCTGAGTGTATCGTTTTGAAAAATTGGATATTTTGCGCATTATGGATGAAAAAAAACTTCGTAACAAACTCTCGTCATTTGGTCACAGAAAGCTTATCGACACGGACTCGTTTATTGACAAAACAACCAGAATCATTATTTGGTTTGGAAACAATTCTGCGCAGGATGTAATGCGCACTTCTGCGTAATCACGTAATCATTCAGCCATGTGAGCGCTCTTTTCTGCATTACGGAACACCCCCACCTCGCTTTTTGTGCATTACGCATTACAGAATTTACGCACCTATGTGTAGGGATGGCAACGATATATCGATATATGAAATATATCGATATATTACGGTTGATACATCGATAATTTATATCGATATAGAGAACCGATATTATCGGTCAATATCGATATATTTACTGATAATATCGCGACTTGTTTCGAACAAGTAAATTTTAATATTAAAATAAATAGATGAGCACAACATCAAGTAACTTTATCCAAATTTTGTAGGTACCTATGTGATGGCTTGATTTCTAGCTCTTGACTTCAGCTCAGACATTAATGGGTACATGTATACGAAATGAAGCAGGTTTTCACAATTATTTTCAATTTTGAAGGACCATGCCTGCAGTATTTCCCTGCCAATTTATAAATCTAATATTGCAATGGCGACGGTATCAACAATTTTTATAAGTTGTTGGGACCCTTGAGGGTAGTTTTCCCCAAATTTGCAACCCTGTGCTTGTGACAGTGCTCTGAAACCATGACATTTTCGCACTTTTCTCAGTTTTTAAACTATGAATTTTGATAATTCATACCCATTTTCTCTTTAAAGTAGGTTAATAATTACTTCGATTGATTTTTCCAAGTAGATCTTCCAATATGTCGAGTATATCGATATTTTTTTCCAAAATTTTCCAAAATCATCTACCTACTTCGAAAAGTTTTTTTAAGTTCATCTTTCGATATGTCGATAAATGTCCTCAAAATGATGTTTGTATTGTTTTTAAACGACCAAATTCACCCACGTAGGTACTTCAATTTGTTTTTCCAAGTAGATTGTCTGATATATTGAAATATCGATGTATTTACTCCGATATATCGGAGGTATCGATATCTCACTGACGATATATCATTTGATCAGCATATCGATACATTTTATTCGATATGCCATCCCTACCTATGTGAACCCAGCTTAAGAATTATTTCAAGCCACCAATCGCCCATCTGGAGGAACGCCATCCTACTAGAGGTGAAAAAACGCTGAGTCGAAAAACCGAACGAGTCGGAGTAGGTTACAATGAGTAGGTGAGGAGGCGATTTGAATGAATAGAGAGTTTTCGCCACGTCTTTTGTGACGACCGTCCGCGTGTAATATCCATGCAACTGTCCGAAAATGGTGACTGCGCATGCGTGACGACTCGGACGGCGAGCTCGGTCGTCTTGGACACCGCCAAATGCCGGCTTTTGACGGCGTCGAGAACGACGGCTTTCTTGACGACTCTACCCTTGATAACCTCACACTTTTATAACCAGTTTCAATTTAGATCGGATGAAGCAGGATTTTGTGTTGTGTTCGACGGTCGACTCCCGTGTTTTGGTTCTCGATTTTAGCTTTTATTTGTAGAACAGTTTTCTTTTTCCCGGGAATTATCAAGTTCTTCATCTCTCGAAACAAACTACTCGTCACCAGAATTCTGTTATCTTCGCATCAAGATCAAGTGAATCCAACGTATACTATTGTTGACTCTGTGCGAATTTTACATTGTTTGAATGCCAATGAAATTTCTGAATAAATGCACCCTTGTTTTTCATTTAATGTTGCATATTATTTATTCATCTACCAACATACCTAACTACAGATCTACAATAAACAGACGACGAGAGTCAGTTCACGTAAGTAGGTACCTACCATTTAAGATTTCAATTGATAGTTCCGTTTGTTGTGATCATCGTACTTGTAAGTTGCATGTCAAATGGAAAAAATGCTCTTACAACAGTTATCAAGTTCATTACCTTTGAAAACATACCTTCTTTTCACACAATCGTAGGTATTTGGTTAATTATGGATGTCTGCATTTAGGTGTTACGTCTATACGTTCGTACATCTATCCTAGTATGATAGATTTATACTTCCGTTTTTGGAATAGTGTGGATAATCCTGTGTGGAGTTGCTGGTCTCCCATCAGGCGCCTCCCCAGGTGGCGGATCGGGGAATGCCCATCAGATATGATGGGCACCGGGGAATCAGGGGCGGACCAAAACCAGCGGGATAGATGGATCCCTCAGCCTTGGTTGGCAACCATCTAAGGGAAGGCGCCCCGACAGAAAATGCCCTGGCACTCCAGGTTGGGGGTTGGACGTGGGGCTAGTATCCCCACCCTGTAGAGAACTACCTTACTATGAAACCGAAACAAAAGAAACAGGTGGAAGCAGACAATCGGATGAGTCCTGAAATAAAAAGGCGAATCATGGCGGCAAACCGATGCTATTTTGGGCTGCAAAAGCAATTTAAAAGCAAACTCCTATCACAAGCCACTAAGGTCCGACTCTATAAAACCCTCATTAGGCCAATTTTAATATACGGGTCTGAAAGTTGGACACTGACGGTACACGATGAGTCGGCCTTGCAAAGATTTGAGCGTACCATCTTGAGAAGAATTCACGGCGCTGTGCGAGACGGCCAGATCTGGAGAAGACGTACGAACCATGAGATTATGCAGCTCTATGGGGAAAGAGACGTGGTTCGGGTAGTCAAAGTGGGGCGTCTTCGCTGGGCCGGACATGTCGCTCGAATGGAGGAAAGAGAGATTCCCAAGAAGTTCCTGAATGAGGTACTCTACCGGACACGAAGAGCGGGAAGACCGAGATTGCGCTGGCTTGATGGTGTGACCCAAGACGCCCGCACAATCTTGGGTGTCCGTGACAGGAGGACTGCCGCGCAGAACCGAGGCACCTGGCGAACGTTGTTGCAGGAGGCCATGATCCCTCGCGGATTGTAGAGCCAGAAAGAAGAAGAAGAAGAAGAAGTTTTTGGAATAGTCTGCACTTCCTGGTAGGTAGTACGAAGTACCTGTAGATAAGTATCTATAGATATGTTACGGACGTGTAGTTAGACAAACAAGGAACCAGTAGAAAGGTAGTTACTGCAAAATCGGTAGTAAGGTATTATAGACCCAAAAAAAATGCAGTGAGATCTGGAAAAGTTAGTGTTCTTCACTACTTTCTAAAGGTGGGTTGCTGGGGTAGGGTAATAGAGGGTGTTTTTATCTCCTTGGAGCCCTTCTTATCCTTACCCAAGTCAAGGTCATGCGTCCCCGTCGCGCAACCCGGGCCCCCTGGGATGGACAGAGGTGGTCCCATTAGGTTTCCCTGGTGAACCCCTCTTGAAATTCCAGGGGTGGCTGAATGACCCTCTGGCGACTAGGGAGGGGACCCCTGTTAACGGGTTCCCTGACCCTTCATTACAAGCGCCCCCCCGTTATGAACGAAGAAGACGACGAGCCTCATAACCCCCGCCTGCCCATTGGCACGCGGGGTTCTAGGGGAGGCGCTCAGAGGCGCCCCAGGCAGGGGCGTCGGCCATCCTCACCTTCCTCCTCTTCCTCATCATCCCTTCCCTCTTCCTCTTCCACTGCCTCTTTGAACCACCAGTGTGCCCATTGTGAGCGAGCTTTCACTACCAGGTCCGGCCTTGGTCTCCACGTCAGACGGAAGCATCCTGTTGCTGCTAATGCTGCTATTGATATTGAACGAGTACAGCACAGGTATGCTTCCGAGGAATTGCGCAGGATGGCGGCAGATGAGGTGGTGGCTGTGCGCGATGGGGTACGCAATATCAATGTCTATTTAAGCGAGCGTTTTCCCATGCGCACAGTCATTGCCATCAAGAACATCCGCCTGAAGCCCCACTATAAGCAGCTTGTCCAGGAAGCGATCCTGGCAAATAGCAGTGGGGCTTCTCCCGCATCTCCTATTGCTGACGTGGAGCAGCAGCCTGCCATTCAGTATCCCTCCCCCGGGACCTCCGGTCTTCTTGCCGATCTGAAGACCGAAGTCTTGAGGCTCGGGGGGCAGGTAGGTCGCATTGAAGGCTATGAAAGCACCTACCTGCAGGATCTGGCGAGGCGGGCTGCTGAAGGGCTGGATAACCTGGAAAATGAGGTGGCAGCCTATTTAGGGAGAATCTTCCCGCGGGTTGGGGACGCGACCGTGACGCAGCACCAGGGGGGACCTCCTCCTGGAGTGGTGTTGCGTGGAGGTCACAGAGCAGCCAAACAAGCAAGACGGCGGGAGTACCACCGGGTTCAGAGTTTGTGGAGGAAGCATCCGGCGCGTGTGGCTGCGGAGGTACTGGAAGAGCCTGGGGAAAATCAAGTTCAACCCCCTCTCCAGGAGTTTGTGGATTTCTGGGAGCCACTTCTGAGTGCTCCCAGTCACGACCCTGGAGAGCGTGTGGTTCCCCCAGTCTCTACCAGGGATTCCTTGCGCAGCATCATGTGTGCGCCGGTGCTGTCTGACGAGGCACATAAGTGCCGTGTCAAGAACTCCACTTCCGCTGGACCTGATGGTATTTCCGCCCGTCGCTGGAATAAAGCTCCTAAGACGATTAAGCTGCTCGTCCTCAACCTACTCCTCCTTGCGGGAAGACCCCCGAAAGCATTAACCCGAGCCCGAATGGTGTTCATCCCAAAGAAAGGGGGAAGTGGGCCTGGAGGCTATCGACCGATCTCTGTGTCCTCGGTAGTCTTCCGCCACTTCCAGAAAGTACTGGCATCTCGCCTCCAGGTGGCTGGTATCATTGGTGACGTCCAGAGAGCGTTTCGGCCAGCAGATGGCACGGCGGAGAACCTTACAGTTCTCCAAACTGTCATCTCGCTGGCCCGTATGAAGCGCCGCCAACTCCATCTGGCTGCTCTGGACGTCGCTAAGGCCTTTGATACAGTCAGTCACCTTGCCCTGACCGATTGCCTTCGTGGTGTCGGGGCCCCATCTCGGTTAATCGAGTATGTGGCCTGTCTGTACCAGGAAGGCGTGACGGTCCTGGAGGCAAGAGGTGAGGTGTCAGGGGATGTACGGATCGGGCGTGGGGTACGCCAGGGGGATCCCCTATCACCACTCCTCTTCAACCTGGTCGTGGACACGGCCTTGGGTAAGCTGCCGACAGGAGTAGGGTTTGATCTCGCCCCTGGGGTGCGAGTAGGAGCATTGGCTTTTGCCGATGACGTTATCCTACTCGCAGAAACCCGTGAGGGCTTGCAGATCGCCCTCAATGCATTTGCTAGGCAGCTAGCCAGGTGTGGACTTGTGGTTAACCCCGATAAGTGTGGGTCGGTCTCCTTGGTCCCGTCGGGTCGCCAACATAAGGTGAAAGTTGTGGATGGGGGTTTTGTGATAGGAGAATCCCCCATCCCATCTCGATCCGTGTTGGAGGTTTGGCGGTTGCTTGGAGTCGACTTCATGGGGGTGGCCACCATTAGTGCCAGCCGTGTGGACCTTGGTAGAGTGCTAGCTCGCGTTACCAAGGCTCCATTGAAGCCACAGCAGAAGCTGCGCCTCCTCCGCACGTACTTAATGCTAAAGCTGACCTATGGGTTAGTCTTTGGCAGGCTTACGGCGGGAGGCTGCAAGAGTTAGATCGACAAGTTCGCTCTGCTGTGCGCTCTTGGCTGAGGTTCCCACCTGGTGTCCCAAGTGCCTATGTTCACGCACCGGTCAAATCCGGTGGGCTTGGCATTGTGTCTCTCTCAGCATGTATCCCTTCATTGCGCCGCCAGCGCCTGCTAGCCCTTCAAGGGTCGAGCTGGGAGGTCGCCCGTGCGGCTGCTGATCTTGATTTTGTCAGGCAGCAGTTAGCATGGTGCGACCGAGCAACACCATCTGCTCCAAAACCCAGTTCGTCTGCTGAGTTCGCTGCTGCGCTGCATGAGTCAGTAGATGGTAAAGAACTCCGACAGTGCTCCGAAAGCCCTGTCTCTTCCCAATGGGTAGATTGGGCTTCGGAGGGCATTGGGGCCCGCGACTACCGACACTTCCACGCCGTCCGCATGGCAACTCTGCCAACTGCGGTACGGTGTTCGAGGGGTAGTCGTGGGACAACTCTACCCCTTTGCCGCGCCTGTCGGAGTGGAAATGAACATCTGTATCATGTAGTGCAGCAATGTCCTCGGACTCATGGGGGCCGCATTTTACGTCATGATGCGGTCACATGCCAAGTGACCAGGGTAAGAAGCCCGACATCGTTGCCGTCAAGCCCGACCAGTCTTGCATTATCCTGGATGTCCAAGTTGTCAATGGCAGCTTGGACATGGAGCAGACTTGGCGGGCTAAGATAAGAAAGTATGATAGAAATGATTTACGGCAAGCGGTATCGGAGCTAAAAGGAGTGGCACCCAACAACATCAGGGTGATGGCTGCTACCTTATCATGGCGCGGGGTGTGGTGCGGGAAAAGTGCCACGGAGTTGCCTGAGTTGGGCATCTCAGTAGGCGTACTCCGTGGTATCACCACCCGTGTCCTGCTCGGCTCATATTTGAACTGGTGGTCGTTTTATAGAGGCACTTCCCTTCATCCCTCTCTCCCACCCCCACCTTCCTCATCTTCCTTCATCCCTAGGGCCGGCGTCGGGTGAGTCCTGGGCGTCCTCCCCATTATTTAATTATTTATTTATTTATTTTTATTTTATGGCGTGCCCCCTCCGTCAAAAAAGACATTTTGTCTTTGAGGGGAGTTAATAAAAAAAAAAAATAGTAACAAATTTATTGTTTTTTCAATACGGCAAGTATTCCAATTTTCGATCTGAAAAACTCATTTCGAGACCCCCCGGAGTCTGAATCAGCTGTTCGCTATCGGCCATTTTCAAGTGACTTCACAGGTTGGTAGCTGTTTAGCGTCACTTCCAGAGTCCGCACCTTATTTTGTGACGACTTGAAATCCACCAAAAAAAGTTAGCTTCTGCGTCTGCTGGCCCCATCTGTCTCGAGTCGTCACGATCTGAAGTCGTCGCGCCTGACGTGGCGAAAACTCTCTAATATTGAGCCAAACGACAAAAATGAATGAAAGATCGATTTGAATCGTATGAATCAATCTTTAGAGTTCTTTCAGTTTAGTCTTTCAAGTCCACAGTGCATTCGAACGTAATTCATCACTTGGATGATGAAAGGTTTGGCTTAGAAAACCACTTCCATCTACTTCTTTCAGTTGATACTTCCATGTCATCTTCACACATTCATGATCTATGTACAAACATGGATGTATACAAACACATTATACATCCATATTGCGGGCAATTCATTTGTTTTGTTGGCCTTCTGCCGCTGTTCTCGGAATTTTTCCAGAAAACTCGATTGGTGGGTTGAAGAAAGAATGACCTACACACCTCTACATCCTACAGCACGTCCTTTGGGGACAAGACAGTAGTAAGCTTCAAATCCACCAGGGAATTGCCGGGAGGGTTTTGCTACTCAAGGAAAAATCGTAACCATCCCAACTCGTTGGCTTACTAGAGAGAGAGAAGTCATATTCAAACGCTTTTTTGTTCTTTGATTCTCGGAAAAAGTCGAGAAAGAATGTTGACACCATTGAAACTAGTTGCCTCTGGAGACAAGTCATTTTCTGGTTTTCAAAAGCTGGTTTTCACCTTCAATCGAGTGAAAAAGTCAAGAAAGAAGATCGAAACTAGTTGGTTCACTTGAGAGATAAGTCATCTTCCAAAGCTGGTTTTCATCTTCAATCGAATGAAATACTCGAAAAGAAGGTCAAACCATCGAAACTAGTTGCTCCACTCAAGAACCAACAAAGAAGGCCTTCTTTCTCGACTACTGCAGCAGGGGCCATAAGGCCACTCTGGGTCTAGCCCTGGCAAAATTTCTCTCTCAGTAAGCTAGATTTTTACCCCAAAGTTGAATAAACTCCCTTCAAAAAGTGTTCTCCTCAAGTAGAAAACCAAAGCAAAATGTAAGGTTGTTGATTGTTCTCTACGCAACACAGTGAGTCTATTTTATTTATTGGTCGCGTGAGCAAGATTTGCTTAGTTTTCGTGACGATTTTTCAGTTCATGTGCCAAAGCAAAGACATGAAAATGTCAAAAATCCCGAAGTAGGAAATTTTTTTCTACAAAACTCACTCATGATCCATGGAAGCATAGATCTTTTACTAGTGTAAAATAATTCTACACCGACATGCAGTTATTATGTCAAGTATCCAGATAGAACCCAAGGCCATGGAGCTAGCTTCTATGCTTACTACTAGGTCCATGCCCAAGGCTAACTCCATGGCCAGCAACTAGAGAGAAGAAAAAATAAGATGGAATCAATAGGTATCCAATAATCGATTGTTATCCAACAATTGACTGACCACTCCCAAATTTCCAAGATCTAGGGGCTAGACCCCAGAGTCGTCATGACAACATGCGTTTTATTTTAAGTTTTGCCCTGTCGACGCATGCACAGTAGTGGCCATCCTTCAGTTCCATGGAATGCACTACAAAGGGGTACCCACCTTGGGGAAGGCATACATGGCGCCCTGCACGACTTGGCAAGAGAAGCCGGGGATGGAGTTGAAGGTTTCTTCCACCATCTTGGCTCTCAGTTTCAGCGAATCCAAAACTCCGCATCTCTCCTCCATGTAGAGCTCATACGACGGCTCACCAGGTCTGGGAGGATTCACCACGCAAGACAGAGCTGCCTGAAAAGTCAATGAGACGTTTAATAAAATCAATAGAAAGAATGCATGCTTTCCTTATTTGTTCGCAGACTTTTGAAAAAAGAAGAGAAACAATGAAATGTGATCTGATGAGACCAGTGCGTTCAGTTTATTTCAAAGTTTACATCAGGCTTCAGCTAATCCACCATCAAGTGATTATTTAAAAATGTCACCATTCAGATCAGATTATGATTTAAGATAATTTTATTTCTCAACTATTCCAAATCCGATAGTTGTTGCCTTTTTGTCGAATAAGTAGGTACACATCAACGACTGAAAACAAGCATAACCTGATACTAATGAACAAGTTTCAATAAATCTGATTCTAATAATATTCTGTTTTAGTAAATTAAAAATGGATTATTAGGAGAGGTCTACGGTTACACTACTACCTCCAAGCAAAATAGATCATTGATAGAGATTTTTGTTCTTGTATTACGTTACACATAATGATGTGAAAAAAGCGGATAGAGCGAGCACGAGCTGATGATAACCTTTCAACTTGAATTCGTCATTCAGCCTATTTTCCATAGTTTTTTTTCCGAAAAGAACACGTCATAATGAACCAATTAGCGCGCAGCATTCACTTCAAGCCAACAGAAAGTTTTTCACTGGTAATAACAAAAGTTGCATTTCCATATTGGAAAGCATTATTAACAAAAAAACTTTTTGTAACTGCGAGAAGAGAGATATGGGAAGCATAAAAACACTGTGTTACCTGTCCAAGAACGGTGGGGCACAACATGGCGGAAATGGACTTCATGAGCATGGCTTTGACGTCAGGGTCAAGGTTCACAACTTCAGAGTAGGCGCCTCTGAGCCCGCATTCCCCCATGTAACCTGCAAAAACGGTAAAATACAGATATATTTACCATCGGAATTCACCCTAGCTATTTGAAATACATGTGGTATGGTTTAGAGTTAATGGAAATTGTGTCTGTTTAGAAAGAAAAAGACGACTGACTAAACCAAGGAAGCAAAGTATAGAAATTTGGAGGAAACGGGGAGTCTGTGAGTTGGATACTATTTCAGGTTGGATTTTTGTCCTGCCATTCCTGGCATTCCGGACGTCATCAGCTGTCTTCCAAAGGGAAGATCAGAATTTATTCTTATGATTTCGCTCATGGCTTCCCATTGCCTGGGTTGGGACGAGAGGGGTGATGAGAGCCCCAGCCACCAAAACACGCACGCTGCCAGCAATGAGCCTTGAACCCACGATTCCCGCAGAAGTCAGTCCAAAGTCCATTGCCAAACAACGACGACCCAACGACCGTAGCCACACTGCTGTCCCTTGTGAGTTGGGCATGGTTCACAGCCATAACACATTGTATGGAAGAAGTACCTAGCATCCTTGACAAAGGAAAAATCAGAGAGAAGGTATAAAGTCATAGAAGGATGACGAACAATTATGATAAGGGTGAGATGCCTTGGGTTGGAAATGATGCCAATATGGGCCTCATTAGAAAATTAATTAACCCTGACAAACTTTGTGTCAGCAGACAAGAGACAATAGAGAGTTTTTGCAGGTCACTAACGTGCCCGTGAAACCTTTTCACAAAGCGCAGTATCCATGGAACCTGTGGATTTGTCGAAACGTTGACAATTGATGATGATCAAGATGCCAATTTTGGCGGTGTCCATTTATAATCCCTGAACGTGGCTGGCCCGTTACTAACCTTTCTATTTATAACAGTACATTGTTTTATTGTCAATTGTCATCATTTGCCATCCGTTACCAAGGCAACATAACATAAACAAAGCGTGCCTCCAGCACTTTGCGTCACTTGGGATGCCAATGACAATGGACCAACATCTTTTCCAGTAGGCTTTACTCACTGGGGGCGGTTAGCAACGTGATTGCACGCTTTAGGTAGACGTTCCTGGGCTCATTAGAGAGTTACAGCAACATTTGGAACCACTCAAGACATGAGAAGCTGCCAGGGCGAGCATCGATTGGATGCTAACTTTCTGATGTGAGCCTCACGCCATTGACATTGCTTTAGATTTTTCAACACTCCAAAGGTAACGTCAACTCAATCCGTGGTTTTTGTTTTCGTTGAACCAATAAAGGAAAACAGGAAAGAAAATATAAGGAAACCAATGAAGTACACTTGCAAAAGATTCACTGAAACTCTTCAAAACGAAAGAAACAGAGTGATCAGCTGATTGACGGCGGCCATTAGCTCAGCCACAAAAACAAGGAGTTGACCTAGTAGGTTACCTCTCGTCATGCGCGAGGCTCACGTTTTCGACGCGAGTCTCGCGTTTTAGTACGTATCTTGGCCTGCTGTAACTCTCTATTGAGCTGACGTTGCCCGTTGCCTGCAAAAACTCTCTAATCTCCAAAAATTGTATCCTACAG
Source organism: Apolygus lucorum (assembly GCA_009739505.2). Lineage (NCBI taxonomy): Eukaryota > Metazoa > Arthropoda > Insecta > Hemiptera > Miridae > Apolygus > Apolygus lucorum. The sequence continues at coordinate 44,138,972 of CM019169.2, forward strand.
TATTTCCGAATTGACATTCCGCGATAAACCTCGCAATCTACAAATTGCTTCCTTGAGTCTGAAAGTCCATTTTGAGGATTTGATGATCGAATTTACAAAACTCCATGTAAAAGGGATTAAGTTGGAAGCGTTCGAAAAACTTGTGAAGTCCAAAGTGCTCAAGCTTATGAAAGAGAATCTCTATGAACTCCCAGTCGATAGTCTTATTCAAATATAATCAACCATTCGTAGTTTTTTTTTTTTTTTAATTGTGATAACTGAAGAGTTGTGATAGAAAAAAGTACTAATAGAATAAACTCATCACAGAGAAGTAATGGGTCACTTCACAGAGAAGTAACTGGAAGTAATGGGTCACTTCACAGAGAAGTAACTGGAAGTAATGGGTCACTTCACAGAGAAGTAACTGGAAGTAATGGGTCACTTCACAGAGAAGTAACTGGAAGTAATGGGTCACTTTACAGAGAAGTAACTGGAAGTAATGGGTCACTTCACAGAGAAGTAACTGGAAGTAATGGGTCACTTCACAGAGAAGTAACTGGAAGTAATGGGTCACTTCACAGAGAAGTAACTGGAAGTAATGGGTCACTTCACAGAGAAGTAACTGGAAGTAATGGGTCACTTCACAGAGAAGTAACTGGAAGTAATGGGTCACTTTACAGAGAAGTAACTGGAAGTAATGGGTCACTTCACAGAGAAGTAACTGGAAGTAATGGGTCACTTCACAGAGAAGTAACTGGAAGTAATGGGTCACTTCACAGAGAAGTAACTGGAAGTAATGGGTCACTTCACAGAGAAGTAACTGGGAGTAATGGGTCACTTCACAGAGAAGTAACTGGAAGTAATGGGTCACTTTACAGAGAAGTAACTGGAAGTAATGGGTCACTTCACAGAGAAGTAACTGGAAGTAATGGGTCACTTTACAGAGAAGTAACTGGAAGTAATGGGTCACTTCACAGAGAAGTAACTGGAAGTAATGGGTCACTTAAAGTGACCAAGTAACTGGAAGTAATGGGTCACTTCACAGAGAAGTAACTGGAAGTAATGGGTCACTTCACAGAGAAGTAACTGGAAGTAATGGGTCACTTCACAGAGAAGTAACTGGAAGTAATGGGTCACTTCACAGAGAAGTAACTGGAAGTAATGGGTCACTTCACAGAGAAGTAACTGGAAGTAATGGGTCACTTCACAGAGAAGTAACTGGAAGTAATGGGTCACTTCACAGAGAAGTAACTGGAAGTAATGGGTCACTTCACAGAGTAGTAACGAAGTAATGGGTCACTTCACAGAGAAGTAACTGGAAGTAATGGGTCACTTCACAGAGAAGTAACTGGAAGTAATGGGTCACTTCACAGAGAAGTAACTGGAAGTAATGGGTCACTTCACAGAGAAGTAACTGGAAGTAATGGGTCACTTCACAGAGAAGTAACTGGAAGTAATGGATCACTTCACAGAGAAGTAACTGGAAGTAATGGGTCACTTCACAGAGAAGTAACTGGAAGTAATGGGTCACTTTACAGAGAAGTAACTGGAAGTAATGGGTCACTTCACAGAGAAGTAACTGGAAGTAATGGGTCACTTCACAGAGAAGTAACTGGAAGTAATGGGTCACTTTACAGAGAAGTAACTGGAAGTAATGGGTCACTTCACAGAGAAGTAACTGGAAGTAATGGGTCACTTCACAGAGAAGTAACTGGAAGTAATGGGTCACTTCACAGAGAAGTAACTGGAAGTAATGGATCACTTCACAGAGAAGTAACTGGAAGTAATGGGTCACTTCACAGAGAAGTAACTGGAAGTAATGGGTCACTTCACAGAGAAGTAACTGGAAGTAATGGGTCACTTCACAGAGAAGTAACTGGAAGTAATGGGTCACTTCACAGAGAAGTAACTGGAAGTAATGGGTCACTTCACAGAGAAGTAACTGGAAGTAATGGGTCACTTCACAGAGAAGTAACTGGAAGTAATGGGTCACTTCACAGAGAAGTAACTGGAAGTAATGGGTCACTTCACAGAGAAGTAACTGGAAGTAATGGGTCACTTCACAGAGAAGTAATGGGTCAAGGTAGGTACTTCCATGAGAAAAATTAGGATTAAAATTCCACTCACGGCTTTTCCAACCTTCCCTACGAACTTACGAGTAATTTTGCTAGGAGCCTATCTTTCGATACGCCCTGTGTGTTATGAGCTCAGTGAACACCAATGATAACAGAAACAAGGCTATAAACCTTTCAAGATTACTCAATTATGTCCCCAAGGCACAGCTTGAGACTATTTTGGATAGATAATAAAACTCCATGATTGAGTTGGCTGAATACATAATTAACCTACCATACTTTTTTCTTGTAAACTCCAAAATACTTTAGGTGTGTGGTTTTACTGTACCTTTAGAACAAGACATGAATGAAGCAAGTTCCATATTGCAGTAGGGGGCCCCCATTTCCGACATCACCTTCTTAAACGAATGGAATTTGCTATTCGGGGCGTATATGTTGTGTTGGTAGACCTGTGAAACAAATCAGAGTTTTCAGTTAAGGCGAAACAGTTTTTTAATTATTAGTTATTAACAACGGTAAATGGTGTCAGTGCGAAATAAAGAGTAATGAAGAACAACATCTGCGAAGCAGCATTAGTATCACCTGTTGGAGCCCATGGGTCAACAGTGTGTGAAAGAAATGCTTTCGAACACAGGAACTTCACAGTTTCCCAAATGTGTGCCCGACATTCGTACGAAGTTCATATCGATACCTCAAAGCACAAAGGAGCTATGTCCATCCACCTTCCAATTTTTTTATTTTTTTAATTTCAGAAAAACTCTAATTCAACAAAACTATTTTTGAGTCTTCTTGACGATAATAGCTTGAAAATTTATTGAGGAAATTAAAGAGTTGAGTGTAATAAGCCATTATTTTCGGAATTGTGCACTCGCGAGAATTTCTTTTGCGTGTTTCTCGAAACTCCATTTTTGGACATAGCTCCTTTGTGCTTTAAGGTATCGATATACTCGTACATCTTTGTGTCACTTGGTGTAAGCTCAGGAAGTAGAGTCGCGTACCTACACATTGAATTGTTTTCGTTGTAGAATCCATTCTTTCAGCCAAATACATTGTTTATTCCTTCTTTCACGTTTCCTCGTTCCTCGGTCGGGTGGCCCCCGGCCGGCACAGGGGGGGAGTCCTAAGTGCCCCCTCACAACTGGCACGCATTGCAATATGCACAGTGACACAATAAGACACAGTGACATTTTATTATACACGACTGTTCCATTGTTTTGTTATATATCATTTCTATCCATTGTTTATTATTTGTTATTCCATTATCTGCATTTTCGACAATTGTGATATACCTGAATTGTATTTCCACAAATATACACACTCTCTCTCTCTCTCTCTCTCTCTTTCCTCTTGATAACTAGTGCAATCGTGAATGCCGCGCGAGCGATATTCTGTTTCGATAAAACTATTGAAACTATTGTGACGGTTGGAATGAGACTGGAGGAAGCTCGCGCAAGTGCAACAAAGCGAGATCGTGTAGGCAGACTTGACACTGCTCTCGCTATCACCTCAGTGAGAGCGGTCTCGGACACTCATCTCTTGTCTCTCAGGGCTCATAGTGTGGACTCAGCTGACACAGCTCTAAGGAATTAGTGTCGCTCTAGCTCTTCCCGTGTGAACCTACCTTGTTTTCACATATTAAGGACATCTAGTTTGTTGAGGCAACTGTATTAGTATCTTATAGTGTTATCTAGGCAAGAGATCAGCGATCAACGACAAACGACCAACAATCAATGACCAGGAGGCGAACTGAACCCCCCTTGACTTCTTTCTTAATCCATGATATCATGTACATTCTGGATAGAGCTTCAGTCCACCAGTATCTCCTGACCGGTCAATTCCATCAAGTTTTCCTCCGAATTTTGACTGAAGCATATTCTGCACACCTGGTAACAACCGTGGAACTGCGGAGTCCTCAACCAATGCCTTGGGTGTAGCACGTCGGAATCGCTGACTACTTACCTACCTACTTCATACAGGAAGAAGAAGGACAGGTATTGTTTCCTTTTGATACCTATCGCCGAGGTGCACGGTTTGGGGCCACCACGGATATGACTTCCATCTGCTCCAGTTTTTCTCCATATTTTTAAAAATAAAAAAGACTTTATTTTTGGTACATAGGTAACTATTTATTGTTATTTTTTTTCCTTCTACATAATACTACTCATGTAGTGAAAGATACTCTTCCATGGGCCCACATTACGTACGTTTTGTTCATTTCTACTCTATCAAAATATAGTTATTCAGTTTTTTTCAATTTTCGTTTTTGTTTTTCTTTCATTTTACAAAATTTACAGCCCACTAAATTTAATAAGAATCATTCATCAAAGCTTTGAGTAAAATTGATCAAAATGATCCTTCATAGTTAAGTAAATGATTCAAGCCAATTTCTTCTTGATTGTTGCAATGAACAAAATTTATCTACTAACCTCATCAGCAAATATGAAAAGTTTTTCTTCGCAAGCGAATTTGATGATGGTTTCGATGTTTTCTCTCGTGAGAACCTGACCGGTAGGGTTTCCAGGGTTGATGATGACGATACCTCTCGGGTTGCAGTGGTCTTTCGCTTCCTTCAGAGACCGAACCAGTTCGTCCAAGTCCAAAGACCAATTCTTCTCTTCATTCAGGTAGTATCCAATCTGAAAAAGTGGAAAGAAGCGATGAGAAGCACTTAACCTTTTAGCGCTGGGGTCCGCATATATGCAGACTGACCTTGGATCACCTCCCTGCCGGGCTCCGCATACATCCAGTTTCGTTTTTGTTTTGTTATGACGCCCCTCCATTCATTTTTCCTCTCTTAAGTCATAGTTTTTAGGACTCTGAGCAGTTGTTGGAAGACTATGGACATTGTTTACATTGAACATTCGGCAATTCTGGGCAGGGGGAGGCAAGGTTTACATTTCTCCTTTCAGATGGTTCAGTTACCGCTTGCCCTTTCCAACGAGAGTGTCATTCTTTTGATTTATTTTCTTTCGTGTGCCAACTATATCCGGAAGATTGAATGATGTTGAATTTTGTTGAATATACTTTTTTTCTTACCTTTCCCTGGGTCAAGTCGAAGTTTGTGTTCAAGTTGGAAGATTTTGATTTTCACATCATTTGTGGAACAAAACTGTTTAGAAAAACGGTTGAATATGGAAAAATTCAGGATATTTTCACATGAATGAATACTATACATTTTAACAAACATTAGCTCAAAATTTGGTGGAATTTGAACGAATTTCGAATCTGTAACGCTGCTTTGAAGATAGGCGGAATGGAAGAGAACGAAAATGTAATGGTTAAATAGGACCAACGCGTTACATTGAACTTTGTGCAACCGGAAGGTTTTTACTACGAGTAAACAATTTTCAACAATTTCATTAATAAATATTCAACTCGACATTCGCAATAATCAACACGTGGAAATAGGATTGAACAAAAAGGTAAAGATCGTAATTTGTTAGGGAGTAGGAAGTTTTTCGAGTTTTCTCGAAATTATTTTCGAGGGTAATGGTTGAGTTTTGCGGCTCACCTTTAATAGAATTAACTCATATTTTTCAGACCAAGCAACATTTCGGCGAGAGAAGTAGTGTGGTATGAAGACGTAGAAAACCTCTGATGGTAATGTGGTTAGCCAATTACCGAACAAGTGATGGAGATTCCAAATGACAGGAAATCGCCGTACCACCGATGTCAAAAACAATGTGATGTTATTAAATTATGGGGTTAGTTCCGCTAGTTATAAGAATACAATTATTGTCATCTACGTATTGGAGAATCCGTCGTAACCAGCAAGTCGAGTAGGTACACGAGGCGAGCGCTTTCGGTGTAAAGACATCATCTTCAGGCCGTCGAGAGATTACTAAAGTTTGTCAGTCCGTCGTTCTATTTATATAGTCTGAGTGAAAGGGAGGTGAAAGGATCAGAAAGGAAAGGGGCCACGTGGTAGCGAGACCACGTGGTGAAAGGTTGTTTGTCTGTCATTGTGAAAGGGAAAGGGAGAGATAAAACTAATCCTATTAGCTAATTGTACATTTACCTTATGGAAGCCACATGGGCTTCTATTCTAAACTATAAATACTATATTATGGAAGGATACAATTGGTCACACTACTATAGTCCTAGATCCATTACATCTCTGGAGTGGACTGTACTCAATTTTAAGTATCTACGAGTTCACCAAAAAAGACTAGGTCTGAAAGCAAATTGAATATAAATAGATTACCTACCCATATTTAGCCTTGCATACTGCGGCCATTTGTCTTCAATGACAGGTTAACTGGGAAACTGGAAAACCTGCAAGTAAACTATGTAACGAGATTGTGTAATAAATTGTAGATTATTTGACTCAGGTGAAGCAATCGCTGATGGGGAGAAACCACAACTTACGACTTGTATGCTGTGATATGTTACATAAATGACGAAAAGAAGAACATTGTATCAATTATCAACGTTGACCCTGTGGAATCTCAATGGTTTATTTCCAATGATTTTAGGTAAGAAGAACCTTGGTACTGGATTAGTTTTATCTCTGCCTTTCACTTGACATGACAGACAAACAACCGTTCACCACGTGGTTTCGCTACCACGTGGCCCCTTTCCTTTCTGATCCTTTCACCTCCCTTTCACCCAGACTATATAAATAGAACGACGGACTGACAAACTTTAGTACTCTCTCGACGGCCTGAAGATGATGTCCTTACATGGAAAGCGCTCCCCTCCTGTACTCGACTTGCTGGCAACGACGGATTCTCCAATACGGTACGTAGATAATAAATGTGATGTTGATTATATAATTGATCACTTACCGCGTGGAGGTTGAACTCAGCAATTGAGGCGGAGTAGAGAGGGTACTGAGGGATGGGGATCATGATGCCGGCCTTTTGGCCGCCCACTCGAGCCTTCAGGAGCTTCAAAACTGACTGAAATTTGAAAAGAAAAAAAATAATACTTACAGTATAGAAAACTAGAAGATGCTACAGGAAGGCTTAAATCTACGTTTCCTCTGATGATTCGTGATGTATGATTTAAAAGTAGAATATTCAAACATAAATGGCTGGGGGGGGGGGGGGGAACCAGGTAAGTAGTTTTTTGGTGAAAATCGAGATGTCTTCACTGTAGGCGTTAAATTTTGTGTCAGCTTTCGTTCCCGAGTATCAGCGTAAGTCCACCATGCTTCCTGTTGGTTGGGTTTTAGTGATTATTCGGTTAGAAAGATTATTCGGTATTAGGAATAAAATTTGAAACTTTAAAATACTCTCCTATAAAATTTCATTTTTTGTAATTCCCCCCTCCCCCCCCCCCCGCCAGCCAAATTTCTCCCTTAAATTCGATTGTAAAATATTTTTGATTCTTTGAATCTTTCCGGCAATAGTTCATTATCTGGAATTATTTGGACATTTTGGGCGTTGAAAAACTGAAAGTTTTCGAAAAGTTTTATTAAATTGCTTTATTCCCCGTAAAATTCAACTGAAAAAATTGTATTCGGTATTTGAGAGATGGGGAATTTAACGCTCTTTACAAGGTATCCTCAAATTGTCACAGCAAATTAAAGGAGTTATTACCAATTTAATGACACAAGGTCAAAATCACGAGAAAAAACATTAAAATTGAAATAACTCGGAAAACATGCCTCTAAAAAAATTCCCAAGAGACATTTTTTGTTGCAGATTAGTTGTAGAATCGACCCCTTGAAGAAATGAGACTTATTTTGTAGGCACCCTGTATAGAACAATATTATTTTCAGCCAAACAATTATCACAGCAAATTAAAAGAGTTATTACCAATTTAATGACACAAGGTCAAAATCACGAGAAAAAAAAACATTACAATTGAAATAACTCGGAAAACATGCCTCTAAAAAAATTCCTAAGAGACATTTTTTGTTGCAGATTAGTTGTAGAATCGACCCCTTGAAGGAATGAGACTTATTTTGTAGGCACCCTGTATAGAACAATATTATTTTCAGCCTCCTCAATAATTTTATATTGGGGATTATTGAACAGGCATTGTATTTTACACAATTTTACACAATCTTCCTGTAACTTTTCTACTACAATTACAGTCAGTCTTGAATTATATCCGTCGTCATCGTCTTCTATATCGTTTCCTAGTCATAAATAACAATACGAACATTGGAAGTCATAGCAGTTCACAATGGCCTGTTCGGAGAAGCAGTCCAGAACCAGTTCAGAACCAACCTAGAACTGGAAAGGGGAGGGGATAGAGGCGCTTGGACTCCTCCAAACTCCTCTGGGCTTCTCCAAACCCCTCCAAACCGTTCAGGACTGCTTCTCCGAACAAACCTAAAGTTGATTTCCGACTACCCAGAGGAGTAGGATGAGAAGTCCTACCTTGATGCCATCAGATGCACCAGCGCTCAGAATGATATCTTGCCAGTTGCTGGGAACGCCGTCTCTCTCTTCGATGTACGCAGCTGCTTGTCGTCGAATCACTTCGATACCCGGCGAGTCAGTGTACGATCCTGAAATCATGAAGTCAATCATAATAAACCGATACTTGCATTGAGTAATTCTTGGATTGAATCAAAACTTCAAACGCTTGTAACGAAACGAAAGGGAGAAAACGCTCAAGTTATGCTGCTCAAGTAAACCCTTAATATCCTGAGGAATCTTTTCGGAAGTCTGATTTTTACCTTCAACAGTTTATCCATTTTTAAAACGAAACTGATAGCCATTGGCTATCTTGATACTCCAACTATCGATGGTGTAAAAAAAATACGGAATAATAAAAACATAATAACTCGAAGAAAAAACAAAATAATTCTCGAGTTGACAAATATCTATAATTTAGTTTGAGGAGAGACGATCCAAACAAGACTGCGCAACCCCCTCCATCTGCAAGCAGATAGATGAACCTCATATCACGCCAGGGGCAGTAGAGGGAGTGGAAGGAACTCACCACCCGGGAGCCCCAGGAGATCTGGTCATGACCGTCAACTCCCCTGAGTACCTGTTTGAATTAAATTAACACCACAGGTTAGGCCAAATTTTCTTGCAAAAGTTTTTCCAACAAGGCAGGTTGGTACCCGAGTCCAGAGCAGAATTAAGATGCCAAGAGACATTCTCAAGGGACCAGCACAAGAGGATGCCAGCTCTCCCTTTGAAGCCTTCAGGGTAGAAGAATAAGGAGAAGGGTATGATTAAACACCACAGGTTAGGCCAAACTTTCTAGCAAAAGTTCTTCAAACAAGGCAAGTTGGTACCCGAGTCCAGAACAGAACTAAGATGCCAAGAGACATTCTCAAGGGACCAGCCCAAGAGGATGCCAGCTCTCCCTTTGAAGCCTTCAGGGTACAAGAATAAGGAGAAGGGTATGATTAAACACCACAGGTTAGGCCAAACTTTCTTGCAAAAGTTCTTCAAACAAGGCAAGTTGGTACCCGAGTTCAGAGCAGAACTAAGATGCCAAGAGACATTCTCAAGGGACCAGCTCTAGAGGATGCCAGCTCTCCCTTTGAAGCCTTCAGGGTACAAGAATAAGAAGAAGGGTATGCTCAACCACAACCACCACGATTCCAACCTCAATTGAGGAGCAGGCAAGATGCTTTGACCGAGGTCTGGTAATTGGGATGACTAATAAGCGTTTCCCAGGTAATACGACCAGGTAGCAAGCCCGAGAGCAGAGAATTGGTACTTTCTCCCTAACTGCTCTACTTCTGTTTAAGGTTTGTGTCAAAGCTCCAACATTAAGGAGGTACACAAGAGGGAGGCATTAAGCACAGTGATACCTGTATAAACGTCTCGAGTTGACAGACTGTATTGGGGCCTTCGAGGTACCTTCACCCCTCATTTCTCACCTTGTAGGCTATTAGTTGGGTGACCTCGTCAGAGGTGGCGCCACTGTATAAGGCAGCAGAAATCCCCCTATGAAGTGAACTTTCTAACCTTATTCTTTGGTTGTTTACTTTATGAGAAATAACAGACCTCAACCCCTATCAAGGATTTTTCCAACTTTCCTACTCCAACAAAATTGAGTTTATAGATGGATCTGCTAACGCAGATTGATTGATTGATTGATTAAGCTTTTTATTTACATAACCAGGGATGGATAGGGCCAAGTGGCCCTCTCTTACTCCGTCCCTGGCAAAAATTATTTAAACCTCCTCGCTAGGTACTTAATCATAATTATATTGTTGTTATTTTAAAATTAAAAGTCTATTAAATATTTTTAAATAAAGTGTGTCTTCTCATTAAATGATGGTTACATGTACTTTGAATAATGTCTACAATTTCGGATAAACATTACATTCATCTATATAAACTTATAACTACTATACTGCTTACTTATACTACTATACTATTTATTCATAAGTTTCCAAAAACTCCTTTTTAAGGTTGGTCTTGAAACCACTTACGGACATTGTGGTGTCACACTAGCGCAGATAGCGCTAGTGTGACTGTAACAGGGCCATTGAGGTACCTTCTGCTCAAATATTCTATAGATTTGTCAAAATACATCCAAATTTAATATTAAAAACCTGATAAAAACTTTTTTTTTAATGGGAAATTAAGGGCTACGAAGGTTAGGTAGGGCGCTACAAAGGTTAGGTAGGGCGCTACAAAGGTTAGGTAGGGCGCCACAAAGGTTAGGTAGGGCGTCACGAAGGTTTTAGGGGTCACGAAGGTTTTAGTGAGATTTCAAGATTCACGGAGAATTGTGGGTAACTGGTTCAAAAAGTGTACAAGTTTTGTCAGCCTATGAGCGAGTTCAAAACAAATTTTTTCAACGCATTTTTAAAACTACAAGTGTCCACATTTTCCTTGGCACCTGAGGCGCAATAACAAGATTACCCAACCTCCAGCAAATAAAATGATATGGCCAATCAGTGTGTAACATCCAACGCAATGGCGATATCAAAGTGACTGTAAAAGCGTTGGAGATAACAATTTATAGGGAAAGCCTTTCATAAAAAAATGGGCGCCTTGGTTTTTGAACAACATTAATTGTGTTTGATATTGTTGTTGTTGTTGTTGATAAGTTCCAAGAGCTAAAGACTGTCCGACATTCCAATATAACCAATTCGGTGAGATTGCGATAGTCCACAAATCCATAGCTTTACAGGGCAGTGATTTGAGACCATGTTCCTTTGTTTTGTATTGATAATGATGCATAATTGTGGTATGATAAGAATCGTTGTGTTGTGTATTTCACATAATACCTAATACAGATATTAGGTATAAGTTCAATTCAATTTCATCAGATTCATAGTTAATTCGACCACTTTACAACAATACCCGAAACACACGACTCCTTTATGGCACATCCAATATTAATTTGTGTTTTTCTTAAAGAAGAGACTGTGCTAATTTGCTTTTGTGCAAGTAATATTTTTTCGACTGGGAAGATTTTGATATAATAGGGGGAATAGATGTTTGGTCGGAATCCATACGACACACGTATTTTATGGATACCACACAGAAGTAATGCTGACAAGGCAGTTCTGGTATCAGGTAGGAGGATGCGCTTGTAAGATGTTTGAAAGACCTTACAATCAATAAATCAATATTTGAAAATCTCATGAAAATCTCATCAGGAAAGCTGTGATTCTGACTTACCAACACTGCCACCTCTGCACCCAGCGAGGATGATCTTCGCCCTTTCCTTGACGTCATCGGGGAACCGCGGGTCGTTCAAAAGCTCGGGCAAAGTCACCAGAGCGAGGACCTGACGGAGGAAAGTCAAGGGCTTTTGGCCCATAGCGTGGCAATCTCCGATGTTTGCTTTGATCACCTCTTTGAATGGCTTCTGAGCTCCCTGCACAACAACATTTTCTCGAGATAAGATCATACAAAGATATTAGTGAAGTGAAATTGAACATTCAATCATCAAAAATGTATAAAGAATAAAATGTTACAATGGATCCCGACAATCAGTGGCGTCAGGTGAGAATGTTCGTCAGGCAAACACCTTGGCCAGTCTTAGAGGAATAAACAATAATGAAAAACTCAGCAAATTATTACACAACGGTTTATTATTTTTCTGTGTGTATCAAGCGCCAGCAAAGAAGACAGCTTTGCCATTGTCACTACTTATCAAACATGTTTTGGCCTCATAACCGAGTTTATTTAGATGAAATAAACGCTTCTTCACACTCCATTCAATGAAATAAAGAATTCCTTTATTAAGAAACTTGATTACTGGTTGCTAAGGAAGCGTAACCCATGACTTAGTATCCATGGCTAATCTGCCAATTTTCTCTGTATTCAAGGTCACGAAACAGCTACTCGATTGTTTGCCTTGGCTTATGCTATAATAGTGGAGGTAGGTATAGGAATATTAAACCCCGCGCTGACCCCTCACCTACCCGCCGATCGTCTTTTCTCATCCAAAACACTCCCACAAAATTAGGAGCATCTAGGATGTGAGGGTGGTGAGACAGCATCAGCGCTGCCTGGCGACGATTAGATAAACCTAGGTAAAATGTGTCAACGATGTACCGAGCTGTCATCACATCAGCCAATTGATAAGTGTGATAACGTGGGTTTTGAGTTCCGGAAGGTTTATCTAATCGTCGCCAGGCAGCGCTGATGCTGTCTCACCACCCTCACATCCTAGATGCTCCTCACAAAATTCTTTTTTTTCAACTGCTTGCCTTGCAGTCGATTGTAGTTACCAATCTCTACGACTCTCTGGTGCGTTGCGGGCTAGTATTATGGGCAAAATACGTACTTATTCCATTCTCCTATTTCATTTAACTTCCTTGAAAGTCCCTAAATTGTATTTAAATTTTCCAAAATCGGCTAAATATTACTCGCAAAAATGGAAATATAGGAAAATCTCAACAAAACTTAATTCGTTCATTTTGCATATTTTTAGTAGGGCAAACAGTGTTTGCCTGGAGGAGACGCCACTGCCGATGAATGAATAGTCAGTTGTGCCAAGTGCTAACCACTGCTGCCACTAGGAGGTACCTCTAGTTATCATGTTAATTGCTTCGATTTCCATTATGAAGGTAAGTACATTTTGGGGAAAAGCTCGAAAAACATGCTAAAACAATGATTTCTCCCAATTTCATTTGGTCTGTTCGGAGTGGCAGTCCTGAACAGTTCGGAGGGGTTTGGAGGAGCCCGGAGGAGTTTGAAGGAGTCCATTCGCCTCTATCCCCTCCCCTTTCCACTTCCGGTTTGGTTCTGAACTGTTTCCAGACTGCCTCTCCAAACAGACCCATTATTACGTAAAATTCTTGCTACTTCATTCTTATGGTTACAATATATCAAGTCAATTTCGAAGGGACCAAGATTTCGTGAGAGATTAATCTACAGGCGAGGATCCTACAATAAAAAATAGTAACTAGTAGGTGGTTTTTGCGAAGGCTTTAGTATTTCCTTACAATTGGGAAGCTTTTACTTTTAAAATCCTTCATTAGGTAACAAGGTTACAAGTACACTGGAGACCAAAAAACCCGGCGCAGTTGACTTTTTTTCCCAGAGAATCAAGTTAAAATTGCTAACAGTTGGGTTTGAGTCAATCGTAAGGTTCACAAAGATTACGTGCCAAGATCCATCCATGTTTTCCCTCAACTATCCAGTTTTTTCCTGTAATGCTCTCTTGAATTCACGATAGAAGCCTAAAGGACTAAAGATGACTTTTCGATAGACTGCCTTCAGTGCGGTCTACGCAAGCCTTTCTTGTCATTGTGCCTTAAAAATAACTTTTCGCGAACTTGTTCCTTTTCAATTAAGTTTTTCATAAATTGTTAACTTTTTAAAATAATGTTTACCCGCCGTTTAAATGGTTTTGGACGCATTTGTGGTCATAAGACTTCTTGCGTTGATAGAGGATGGCCAGAGCCAGAGTTATGCAGCCGGGGCCCTTGGGCTGCCCGAAACAACAGTTCGACAGGCAGTTAAGAGGTACTGTGAAACTGATAGCTATACCAGAAGGCCGGGATCACAGCGTCCAAGGGCGATGGATCCTGCTGACGACCGTTTTATTGTGATGCAAACCCTTAGAGACCGCACCCTTAGACAGCTTTTGAGACCTCTCACTGGCTACGTCCTGCTCGGGGTGTCGATGTCAGCGTTCAAACGATACAAGATGGCTTGCTGATGTGAATCTTCACTCCAGAGTATGAGCTTTAGGTCCTCTACTCACCCCAGCACACCGAACGGCTCGTCTTCAATTTGCTAGAAATCACACTCCTTGGACTGAGGCACATTGGGCCTCCGTTCTGTTTTCTGACGAGTCCAGATTTAATCTATACACTTCAGATGCACGAGTTCTGGTTTGGAGAAGACAAGGCGAGCGATATGCTCAGTGCAATATCGGTGGAAGAGTGCAGTTTGGTGGTGGATCAGTGATGGTATGGGGAGGAATTTCTTTAGAGGCAAGGACGGACCTCCACGTGTTTCAGAGGCCATCGCTGAATGTGCTGGAGTGAAGATTCACATCAGCAAGCCATCTGCGTATCTTTTGAACACTGACATCGACACCCCGAGCAGCACGTAGCCGGTGAGAGGTCTCAAAAGCTGTCTAAGGGTGCGGTCTCTAAGGGTTTGCATCACAATAAAACGGTCGTCAGCAGGATCCGTCGCCCTTGGACGCCGTGATCCCGACCTTCTGGTGTAGCTACCAGTTTCACAGTACCTCTTTACTGCCTGTCGAACCGTTGTTTTGGGCAGCCCAAGGGCCCCGGCTGCATAACGCTGGCATAAGAAGTCTTGCCCACACACGCGTCTAAAACCATTTAAACGGCGGGTAAACTTTATTTTTAAAAAATAAAAAATTTATGAAAAACTTAATTGAAAAGGAACAAGTTTGAGAAAATTTATTTTCGATGACAAGAAAGGCTTGCGTAGCCCGCACTGAAGGCAGACTATCGAAAAATCATCTTTCGTCCTTTAGGCTTCTATGGTGAATTCAAGAGAGCATTACAGGAAAAAACTGGATAGTTGAGGGAAAACATGGAAGGATCTTGGCACGTAATCTCTGTGAACCTTATTATTGACCTTACGATTGACTCAAACCCAACTGTTAGCGATTTTAACTTGATTCTTTGGAAAAAAGTCAACTGCGCCGTTTTTTTTTGGTCTCCAGTGTATTATTCATTAGGTAAAAGCATTATTACTTCACTATCTGAAAAGCCTGGTGAAAGCAGGCAAAAACAAATCGTAAATATGTGAAAAAAAAATTTGATGTCGCGGCCTGGAATAGAACCCGGGACTCCCCAAGTTCGGGCGATGTACATAACGTACGGTTGGGGTTTTATGTACATAGATTAGGTTACAAGTATTATTCCTTGTATTCCCACTGTGGCACTGGAAATTTTGTAAAATTTCATTTCTAAAATAATTTTCCATACTTGTGGATTTCATTGTATACCCTACTGAAGCAGTTTATTATTTCGGTTCGGAGGCAGGAATTTATATTTGGGCCCACTCATTCATCGAGATGAAAGTTCAGTGACTGGCCCACTAGACCTATAAATAGAGAATAGAAATCGGAGGTGCCCGCCACTCTCCAGTCACCCAATCTCCACCACTTATCACAGACAAGTGTCAGTTTAACGGTCATTGTAGAAGCACTTCTTTCATTACTCAGTATAAAGATGACTTGGAAGCAGACAATTAACAAGATATTTAAACAACTTCGCCATATTTTTAGAGACTTTAGTCGAAAAAATCAGTTCAAAATAATTAGAGATACTTAACAGCTTCCAACTCCGACGTAAATAGGATTCATGGGCACGAAAAGAGCATAATAAAAATGGCGGAAATGTCAAATTTCTTTCGCCGAGTTGAAAAATTGACACCATCCTAAAGGGATACTGCGCCCAATATTATCAGTATCACACTGAGTTAAGAGAACATAAATCACTGCAACATGCGACATTTGTGACTTCAACATTATTATCACTTCTCTGTGGAACAGTTGATTAGTTTCCCTTATTATACCGTAGAAGCTGATTATTCCCTCGTAGATCACTGCGACATGCGACTTCAACATTATTATCACTTCTCTGTGGAACAGTTGATTAGTTTCCCTTATTACACCGTAGAAGCTGATTACTCCCTCGTAAATTTTAGAAAATTTGTCTTAAAGCAAATCAAATTATTTGTTCACTCTAAACTGTGCGGATTTCACAGAAACTTCCTTTTTAGATAAGCTTTCCAACGGTAGAATCAAACAATTGTTTACAATCGAATTTAGGGGGGAAATTTAAATTTTAATGCAAAAAACATGAATTTAACCCTAAACTTTGCAAGGAAAATGAAATGTCATTGAGTTAATCCAAATTTTTTTTTCCATTACTTATTCCAACTTACTTATTCCAAATATTTTTACTTTACTTTACTCTACTTATTCCAAATATTTTTTTCCATTACTCTCTGGGATTACTGGCGGTTTCGTGGAATAATACAAGGTTATAATGAAATACGTGTACAAAACTTGATAGGTAAGAACCTACTTGATTTATACCTACAATTCTTTCACTCAGAAATTCCTCCATGAAATTTCACGTAAATTCAAACTTTCGACAGGACAGAGGGAACGAATTTGATATAGAAATAAAATTTACCTACCAACCTGAGGTCAACATTTTTTGATTTGTTTTCCTGCATCAAGTACTAGCATGAAATTTCTATTTGAGATTCAACGAAAACTTATGAGATTTACTACCTACACGGCTTTTTATATTTCAACTTTACTGGCAAATAGCCTCTAATGACCAAGTATAATACAAAACTTCACAACCAATATAAGTACTGGCTCGTAGTAATTTCCCTGTTAATAATAATTGTTTGGAATTCAATTTCAAATCCAGTTAGAGAAAAGAATACGTAATCGTATGGCCTAAAAGCTACGTTATCTAGGAATTTTCGAGTAGAACATTTGAGTTAAAATATAAGAGTGTCTTGTTGGGACACCATGTACAATATTTCAATGTCCCGAAAGAAAATTTGAATTATGCAACCGGACTGGCTGACGAGTGGGTGATAACAGAGAGCACCGGATGAGCTCATTAAGACCAGAACGCATCACCACTCGGTTGTTAAACTGCGACCTTGAATGTACCTACCTAGTAGACACTACTTGGAATGTTGAGTAACGAAATTGTGAAGCGTTTAAGAATACAAAATTTGTGCTGCAAAATAGATTTATATTTCCAAATTTCCACTAAGTGGTTCGTTATTTTCAATAATGAACTTTTGGAATCGAGCAAGCAAAAAAAGTAACAACATCCACACACACCCCAAGAAATGTAGGAAAGTTTTGGTTTGTCAGTCTCTTCAAAGAGGTAAAAAGTGGGGGAGTTTTGAAAACATTTTCAAAACGCCCTAGCTCGAAAACTTTTGATATGATTATAGGAGTTATTGTTTCATTCGTTTAAAATTTTCTAGAATAACTGTTTGAGAATTAGGATAATTAATTACCCAATTAATGAATGTTCCTTGAATTTTTCAACATCATTTTATTTCATAATTATTAAGATATCTGGAAACGAATGAAACCACTCAGACGATCAACTATCTTTAACCCATTTGGAACCATACGGCAGCGCTGGAGGCAACCTCCTTTGAACATCATTTAGAAGTAAACTTTTGACGTAATTGTTTACTTCTGCTTATTTTCTTGATCTGGAATGTTCACCTCAAACCCTACCAGCGTTAGTTTAGTTCAGAACGTGATTCAGTACAATTGTTTCTCATTTGAAAATGGACCAATCTGTTGGTGTTGAATCGCTGCTGAATAGCTTGGTGTAAATAATCAAAATATACATTTTTGTCAGTCTTTTTTTAACTTTCTCTTTACCAGAATGTTTATTTATGGGATAAAATTGTTTTGTTGGAATGTGTTCCACTTATAACTTCACAAGAAGTGGTTTTACATCAGGGATGCCATATGGCACTCCTGGTCTCTCAGGGGCTCTTAGTTGCCGTCTCATAGCCTCCACATTTCTCATCCGATTTCGAAGAAATATTTAGAGATTGTGCGGGTAGTTGATGTTTCGAGATCAACTACTGTACATCGGATCATCTATTCAATCGGGTTAAAGATACGAGGAAGCTATGTGCCACACCCACTTGGCAGACGTTCTTTCATAGCAGGCCTGGATTTTCAGTTCGAGAAGCCCTTGATGTAGGTACTAATTGGTGATACCCCTGATGGAATTAACCAATACACCTGATGGAATGTTAAACCACCTGAGCCAAATGTACTGACTGATGAAGAGTCAGGCGATTCAAAAGGTGCAGTTGCTGGCACAGCAAAATTATTCAGATTTCTGACAATCGCTGCTACTGGGGTCAGAAATCTGACATGAATTGCGAAATGGTTAGCAATGCTAGGCGACGAAGTAGTTTTTTTTTTCAAGTACGCAATGTCACGGAGACATTCAGAATCGTTTGTGAGGTAGGTACCTATAAATACCGTCTTCCTGAGTGTTGGACGACATCCTGTTTGATCGCAGGGACCATTATGTCGTGAACACCTATGAAAAGAAGAAGAAGAAGTGGGCTGGCTTAACTGGAAGTCCCAGACTTGAACAATGTGCCACAAGTCCTAGGAGGGATTATAAGTGGTTTGTTCTATGTTATTCTATCGAAAATTTGAATGTTCCATAATAATATTTCTCTCATAGGATTTTCAAATGTTTCGTTTTGTAGTAAAAAATACAGTATTGACTAAATTATGTTATTATGATCATGTGAATATTGTTATTCATTCTATTTACTACCAGGTAACAGTTTATTTTTGTTGAAAAAACGTATATCCTTGGTCTTTACATGCACTCCATCGGACGTGTCATATCTTACCAGCGGTGCCGTATGGCACCCACCAATTTCAGTAAATTGGCTATTGGCAGAATTTTTTCAATATTTTCCCCGTGTTCCTGAGGTCAAAATTAGTGAACCTACAAAGTTTTGTGTAATAATTCGATCAACAAAAGATACGGTTTCAAATGGGTTAAATGAGCAATTATTGTGAAATTCATTAGACCCACGTGCTCCTGTGAGCTAGCCCAGGAAGGGTCAGAAGAAGCCATGTTCATCGCAGATGGGTGATCTTTACAAGAGAATAATAAACCATTGTGTAATAATTTGCAGCGTTTTTTCAACGGTATCTACCTATAACTAATCCGAACAATTTCATATCCCACTAAACACCAAAATCACTCAAAAAAATGTTGAGCGAGAATTTCAGCCTGTCAGAGAAATAATTGTGAGCAAATCCAAGCAAATTTAGTAGAAAACTTGATTTTAGCTGAAAAGTCTACTTTTTTAAATGTAAAATTGACGGTGAATCTACACTATTCTTCGGAAGTCATTGACGGTATTATTCCTGATACCTACGTATAAAACATTTCCAGCGCCAATCGTCTTCAAAACTGAAAACTTCCAGAAAATGTTCGCTGTCTTGACAATTTTGAGGTTTAAACGGGCGAGGAAAGTAGTAAGAAGCGTCTCACCAGATGTTTTTTACCTTGGGATTGAGTAAAACATCGAGATTGAATACACTTGGCTGCTTGCCAGGATTTTTTTTCACCGTTTTGTCGTGGCCGTTATACCTACCTTAAACCTGTTTGAAATTATGTGACAGCACGCTTTCCTATTGATAGTTCTGTTTGTCTTCCAAAGGGCTTAAAATCCCTTCAAGGTACGTCAACTAGCATCTCCAGAAAATATCAGTGGCATAACTCTTATCTGTAACCTTTCAGAGAATTAACGAAGAAAATGGCCGCAAAATTTTTAGTAAGTACCTACGGAACGTTTAGAGAACTTTAAGAGTTTCCACCTTCCCATATAAATTGATATTTTCAACGGATTTTTATTTAGAATCTGAACAGATTCCTACGTAGAAATGGGGAATTTGCCTCAATTTTAGATTCTGGAATTTCAAGTCAAATCCTACAATAGAGCCCTAGCTAGAATAACGTTTAACACCAGGAATACTCAAGGAAAAAAATTAGCGTTGAAGAAAATGCCTAAACTAGTGAAGATTCTGTCCAAAAAACACTGCAAAAATCGAGGGAAACCGATCACGTCACACCCTGGCGTTCCTCCAGCAAAACTGTGCTCTGGTGAAGCGTAAAAGAAGTTTTGGCAAATAGTGTCAGAGAATGTCAACAGGTAGAGTAGTAGGCGCCCTCGTGACCACAATATCAAAACTAACTAATGTAGAAACTAAATAAAAGAAGGTGAAGACTAAGATAAACTGCTTGATAAACTAATAGGTAGAATCGTAATGTAAAAAAGAGTGAGCAATTTTAATTTTAATTGCTTCTTTCGGTCACTTTCGTGTCTGGGTTCTTTTTGCATGTTTGTGGTGCACTCTTGTGTTCAATCGCCTAAGCTGATGATTTCACATGCGAGCCTTCAAATCACTGCTTTCATAAGGGGCAACTCGTCACGTCACAGACTGATTTAAAATGTCCATCTTCCTTAAATTCTCAAAAATTTGTGGATGCTTTTTCGAGCAGCACACTATGGTTTTCTTCCTTATCAGTGAACCCTCTTTCGAAAAAAAAAATTAAAAAATTGTGAGGCAAATTCACCATTTGCATCTCCCAGATATTGGAATGAACACCACAGCCACGAATAAAATCACTCGCGATGAGATTGTGGAAAACCATTTTAATAAAAACGGAGTTGAGTAGAACGTTGTCTATTTCCACGAAAATAATGAGTTAAATCGATTTCGATGGTTAGGTCATCATCAGTAACAAACAATAACTTATTAAAAAGTTATTGTTTGTTACTGATGATGACCTAACCGTCGAAATCGATTTAACTTGTAACTCATTATTTTCGTGGAAATAGACAACGTTCTACTAAACTCCGTTTTTATTACCACAGCCACCTTTCCAGATGATACAGCGATTTTGGCAGTCGGAGAACGTAACACTGAATCCACCAACAAGTTAAATCAATCAATATCCAACATACAAAAGTGGACAGCAAAATGGAGAATCAAAATAAATGAAACTAAGTCGGTACATGTCGATTTCACTGACAAGAGAATCGAGTATATTCCGGTACATTTCATGGGAAAAGTTATTCCGAATGCTAATGAAGCCAAATACCTAGGCATGACACTAGACGCCAAACTTAGATGGAAAAAAAAACTTCTTCTAAAATTCAGAAAAATGCATTGGCTAATGGGGAGACGGTCGAAGTTGTCAATCCAGAACAAGCTTACATTGTACAATCAAGTCCTTAAACCAGTCTGGACATACGGAGCTCAGCTTTGGGGCTGTACGGCTCAGTCAAATCGAGACACCATCCAAACATTCCAGAACAATGTGCTAAGAACGGTGGTCAATGCACCATGGTACTTTCGAAACGAACGTCTCCATCATGAGCTTCGGATCGAAACAATAAACGATGCTATTGTGACGGGCCGTCACGGGAGTTGCCACCTCCACCCATCCCGAAGTTGAGGCTTAAAAGGGGCCTTCCATACGAGACAGAGGGCATGGAAGTGGAGGTCGCAGGCGCCCCACCAGGAGGCAGCACAGGACGGACTAGCGCGGCGAAATAGGGGAGTGGGGAGGTCACGTGAGAGGGAGGGGCGCGGCTGGGGAGCGACGCGACCACGGCACCTCAGTCGCGTCTTGATCGAGCCACTCAACACCCCAAGTAAAGTCTGTGTGACAAGTCTGTGTGGAAATCTGTGTGATAAGTCTGTGTGGAGGAGTCTGTGTGACCCTAGTAATTTTGAACATTTAGAATCACCTATCGAACATTTTAGTAGCCAGAAGTTGAACCCCCAAGAACATTCGGTGCACAATACGCTCTCCTGAAGTCTTGAAACAACCAACGGCCGACCCCTGCATTCCAAAGGACCACGACCATCGGATCTCTCTCAAAAACCCAGTACTGGTAAATTTAAAACCTTTGTAAATTCTCCTTTCGAAACGTTCCTCCTAGGTAATTAGCTTCCTATTGATTTTCTTTTGTCCCTAGGACTTTTGTATTCTCATGTTCCGAAACACCACGTGTTCAAGTTAATGTTTCGAAACACCACGTGCTCATGTTCATGTTCCCTCTTTCTAAGTTCCGAAACACCACGTGGCTTATGAGTTTGGAGGTTATCCCCATCAGGGCCCTCAGCAATAAGAGTCAATAATTGATTAATATTAAGGGTATCTTAGTCCCGAGTGAATTGTTCCTTTTCATTATTTTGTTTTATAAGATTGATATACTTACCTGGATTATTAAACAGGATTCCTTTTTGTTGCTTAAACTGTGGTTATTATTGGTACGTTCCCCGATCAATTTCCTGGTGCAAAATAGAGTAATGGTAAATACTTACCTGAGAATACTTACCTTGAGAATCGTAGTGAGAACCAGAGTAGAGTCATTAACGTAGAAACCAACTTGAAAGTACTTACCTTAGACTTGCTGAAATCTCGAAGAACCTGAAACAGAAAGAAAAGTTAGTAAACATAAAGGTACAAATTATTACACAATAACGGGAAAAGTAAAGAAGGTCGTAGAGGAAAAATACTTACTAAATCTCAAGTTGGACAAAGATAGGCATTTTTCGGTAATCCCCGAAGGGATACCTATTCAACGCCATCCTCGTCGTTTCCTGCTGACTCGTTCCGCTACTCGTAGAAATCACGGTAAGTAAAGTTTGGGATACTCCTAGCATAAGCGCAAGGGTATTGTAGTGGCGAATTTAAAATTTAAATCAAAACTCTCTTGGCCATCGCTGTGTTGAAAATTCACCATTACACTATAAAGCGACAAGCTGTGAGACACCTACAGCGGCTAAGATGTCACATCAACGAGGAAGCTGCCCAACTCCTTGATACAAGTGATATCATCGGAAGATTGAAGCGTACCAAACCACTCGACCTAGCTTACTGTGAAGCTATGAAGTGAAACATCCACCATAAACAACAAAACTCAGTGATGTAGGTATCTAAGTTTTGAATATATGTCCATATTTTCAAAATAATATTGTTAATAAGTTATACTTGGTGCAATAAAGAATATTGAAAAAAAAATTCACCATTTTTTTCTCTATATTGTGCGCTGCCCTGTTCCATTATCAATAACCCCAGCCCTACTGAGTGACGTCGTAAAAATCCCTTGTTCACAAACAATTCCGATAAAATCTCAAAAGATTGAAAGAAGATATTTTAACTAGAAAATTATTTTTAATATTTACAATTACTAGAACAACAAAGAATGAAGAGGGCGATGGAAATTTCGAAAAATTAGTGGCGCCCAAAAAACACAGGAATTTCTATTTACATTCATACAATTCAACAGCAAAGTTACATGATTGCCAAATCTACGCTCGTAGGAGAAAAAGAGTGACCGCCGAGTCTTTTATATTTGGACGCAAAAATCTCCCTTTCACGTCGGCGACGCCTCTTCTTTCACAATGGAACGAAAATGACTTTCATTCTCGATTTCTCCATTTAGTTTATCGTTTTCAACCAGTAAATACGCATATTTTATTCGACAAGAATAAACAAAATAGCAGGAAAATGTTAGCACTTCGAGCAAGTCATACGTCTGTTTATGTGGATAACCAAATTAATTGTACCTAATAATACTTTGAGTTCCTAGAAAAACGTTGTAATCGATTTGACATTTCAGGATTAATAGTAAAACAATAATTTACCTATTCGTTCTAACAAAAGTTTTCACTTACAAATTTCTATAATGTTCCATCGACCTACAGTGGATAGAAATATGTCTTAATACGAGTATAAAGGGTGTCCCATATGTTAACCACCAAACTTTGGGAGTCGATTCTACAACTAATTTGCAACAAAAAGTGTCTCTTAGCAATTTCGTTTTAACCCCCTTAAAATCCGACTTTTTTGACTTCTTAGATTTTTTTCGTGTTTTCGACCTTACACCGTTCAAACGGTCGTAACTCCCTTAAATTAGAGTCAAAAATTAAAAATAAGGATATCGTTGGAAGGAACGTAGAATTTCTCAATACATGAGCCGTTGACCAGTCGAGAAAAAAAAACGCTAGAGCAGTACTTTTACATCAAACTTAAAAATAGTCAATTTCTGTTTTTGGTGAAAATGTTGATGGTTCTTCCTCATTGTAACAAGGTATTTGCCAGAGGGGCTCAAAATCTTAAAAACTGCTCCATTTCATCAGCTTTCCAACGGTCACCCAATTTTTAGTTTTATTGTGGAATTTGAGGGAGAAAATGGTGTTTCAATGCGAAAAAACGTGTATTTTTTTCAACGAAATCGACGGTTTGACGTGGGGACGTGGTGCTCGGGAGGAGGGGCAGCGGAGCAGACCCCGGATTCCTCCCGTCCAACCGTCAATGAGGAATTTCACCATGTCGGAATTTCCTATTTTTGACCCCAAAATCGGATTCAGCACCTCTAAAAACCCCCTATGGCAAACTTTCAGCCCGAACTTCCTAATTTACGAATAAACAAAACAGTGTAGAAAATACGAATGTTTAAAAAAACCGGGAAAATGACGTCATGCTGGAATAGTTCATTTATGGCCGCTTGAAGCGCTGATATCGAGAAATCCATAGTCCCCAGATGCAAAATTTCATGAAACAGTAAAGTTCGAAATCGAAAAACTGAAGAAAAAAATAGAAAAAGCGAGATAGGGAAAATTAGGTTTCCTCTGTTTTTGTGTGATAACTTTTCTCTTAGAAAACACGATTTTGTCGTCCCAATGGGCAACACTGGGAGGCGACGGCTATCCGAACAGCCCAATCAGCGAGCGTTCCCGCTCCACATCTGTTTTCCCGGTTAGTTTTGAAATTAAAAATTTTGACTCTCTCCCAAAAATAACAGGAGACTTATTTTCCAAAATCAGCCCGATTTTCATCTATCCCACACCATTAATTATTCAGGAAAAATGCAAACAGAAATCGGTGAAATTCCTCATTTCGTTGAAAAAAGATGCACGTTTTTTCGCATTGAAACACCATTTTCTCCCTCAAATTCCACAATAAAACTAAAAATTGGGTGACCGTTGGAAAGCTGATGAAATGGAGAAGTTTTTAAGATTTTGAGCCTCTCTGGCAAATACCTTGTTTCAATGAGGAAAAATTATCAACATTTTCACCAAAAACAGAAATTGACTATTTTTCAAGTTTGAGGTAAAAGAGAAAAAAAGAGAGAGAAAAAACGAAAAAAGAGAAATTTGAGAAATTTTACGTTTTTTCCAACGATATTCGTATTTTTAATTTTTGAGTCTAATTTAAGGGAGTTACGACCGCTTGAATGGTGTAAGGTCGAAAACACGAAAAAAAATCTTTAAAGTAAAAAAAGTCGGATTTTAAGGGGGTTAAAAAGAAATTGCTAAGAGACATTTTTTGTTGCAAATTAGTTGTAGAATCGACTCCCAAAGTTCGGTGGATAGCATAATATGTTATGGGACACCCTGTATACTCGTATTAAGACATATTTCTATAACCTACTTCGGTAATTTTTGGTACCTACCTACTTAGTACTTAGATACAAGTTGAGTAGTTTCCTACCTTAATGTTGTATCAATATTAAGTCAAACAATATAAGTCTCAAGTAATTTATCTAAGATGGAAACATCCAAATTGGAAGCTGGTTCTCTCGGAAATTCGAAGTTAGATCTCTGACGATTCAAGAAGAGACATCCAATCCAGTTTCGCGGGTTTGTCGAATGTGAAGGTCATTTCAGTGTAATCAGTGACGCCGATTCTATAGAGTAAACACCTCGAATCGGCAAGATTACGTAATAATTACGAGTAGGTAGGCGATTTCATACTTGCAATACCTGCTTTCGGTTGAAACGATTATTTCGTGTTTAAAGAGACGTTTAATCGTCAGATGAAGGAAAATAATGAATAGGTAAACCATCTGGTGCGAGGATGTACACCTCTACCTTAACCCGAAAATTGGCCTCAAAAGGTACTTTGATGGAAACGAGGGGTATTTAAAATTGTTTATAACTATAGAAAGAAAAATTCCGGACAATTTCATGTAAAACTTCAATACAGATAGGGCGAGGAAAAGCCATTTTATTATGAAATGGCTTATTTTACACATCTCTTCCTGCAAGACTTTGGTTTTATTGACTAATAATCTGCGTAGGAATTTATTTTTTTTTAAATATAAAAATAAAGTAGCAAGGTGTCCAGCGATTCCCCAAAAAATGTTTCCTGGGTCAATATTCATATTTTTCCAGGGTTATAAATAAATATGGCCACAATTTCTCAAAAATTCAGGTTTCTAAGGACATTTTGAAATGAAAAAGCACTAGAAACGTCTGGCAAGTGGGTGTGGCACATAGCTTCCTCGTATGGATAAACCGATTGTATAGAAAGATGATGAGGTGCGTAGTAGCTAATCACAAAACTATAATCTTTAAGTACCTTGCACTCCCCTCTTAGGGGACCATTTACACGTTAACCCGCACAACTTCTGAAAAACTCTTCGAAATTAGGTGGAAAATGTAGGAGTTACGGCTGTTACAAGGTTACTCGTGCGCAAAGGCTACTGTCAATTCAGGGATGATGGTTTTCTTAGGGGGCCATCTGCACGCCAATCCGCATATTCCCTGAAAATTTTATCGATTCCAGATGGGAAATGTAGAAGTTATGGCTGTTACAAAGAAATAATACATGTTTACGCATGCTCATTGGGCGATCAGTCCGGGGGCAATGAGTTTCGTAGGGGACCACCCCAATCCAGACAATCCCTGAAAATTGCATCGATATCGGACAATAACTTTGTAAAGTTACGCCCTTTACAAGGATTTCATGAGAAACGGTACCAAAATTGTTCAAGAAGGCCTGAAACGTGAAACGCGAGTGGAAATGGGGAATTTGCCTCACATTTTTTTTTTCCGAATGAGGGTTTATTTTTATGGAATAAAACCTTAGTGAGCTGCTCGAAAACGCATCCAAAAAATTTAGAGAATTTAAGGAAGATGGAAATTTTAAATGTGGTGGCAATGTGTAAGAGGCAGCCATGTTTGAAACGTAAAGGATATTCTACCAATCTGACTTCAAAGGAGGTTCTGGCGCTTACCACAGAAGCGGAACATACACGAACTTTTAGCTTACAAGGATTAACACAAGAGTGTGTGAACTAGGAAGGAGGGCAGAACGCAGAATTCAAGACACAAAAGTGACCAAAAGAAACAATATTACTCACTTTTTTACAATACGATTCTACCTACTAGTTTATCAAGCATTATTAGTATTCATCTTCTCTTATTTAGTTTCAAGATTTGAATGACATTATTCGAGTAGCCATTTCACTGGATCGTTTTGTGTGGCGGTGCTAGAACTCTGTCTGTTGTCGGAGTTGTTTTCGCGTCGTTTTTTTTTCGTATGACGTCAACAATATTCCTCGATTTTCGCGGTGTTTTGTAACAGAGGCTTCACTTATTTAGGCATTTTCTCCTGCGGTAATTTTTTCCCCTTGGTTATTCCTAGTGTTAAACGTTATTCTAGGGCCCCATTATAGGATTTGACTTGAAATTCCAGAATCTAAAATTGAGGCAAATTCCCCATTTTGATTTTGGAGAATTTTTTTATTTCAACCTTGAAAAGTGAAAACAAAGCTTCCGCTACTTTGCTAGGAACGCAAAGGATTTTGATAGGTACGCGGGTGGGTTAGCATTCATTAGCTGAGTGTGCCCTTATGAACACTTACAGCAAATTTTCGAGAAAAAAAGGAATTGCAACGGCATTATAAATTGTACGAATAACAAAACTGTAAAAAAATAATAATAATTGTACACAGAAATCTATATTTAAAATATTATAGTGGAGAAAATTTTCTACATTTGAAACAACTAAAACCGCACTTAAACTTTTCCCCCTCGGACTGCAAGAACTTTCCACAAACATGTTCGGCACTCAGGCTTTTTCCAGGTTTTTTCGGGAGAAAAATTTAATTCCCTGAGTTTTCCAGGAGAGTAAAATTCCCTGAGTATTCCAAGGAGAGTAAAATTCTCTGAGTATTCCAGGAGAGTAAAATTCCCTGAGTATTCCAGGAGAGTAAAATTCTCTAAGTATTCCAGAAGAGTAAAATTCCCTGAGTATTCCAGGAGAGTAAAATTCTCTGAGTATTCCAGAAGAGTAAAATTCCCTGAGTATTCCGGAGAGTAAATTCCTGAGTATTCCAGGAGAGTAAAATTCTCTGAGTATTCCAGGAGAGTAAAATTACCTGAGTATTCCAGGAGAGTAAATTCTCTGAGTTTCCAGGAGAGTAAAATTCCTGAGTATTCCAAGAGAGTAAATTCCCTAGTTTTCCAGGAGAGTAAAATTCCCTGAGTATTTTCCAGGAGAGTAAAATTCTCTGAGTATTCCAGGAGAAGTAAAATTCCCTGAGTATTCCAGGAGAGTAAAATTCTCTAAGTATTCCAGAAGAGTAAAATTCCCTGGGCATTCCAGGAGAGTAAAATTCTCTGAGTATTCCAGGAGAGTAAAATTCCCTGAGTATTCCAGGAAGTAAAATTCGTCTGAGTATTCCAGGGGAGTAAAATTCCCTGAGTATTCCAGGTGAGTAAAATTCTCTAAGTATTCCAGAAGAGTAAAATTCCCTGGGCATTCCAGGAGAGTAAAATTCTCTGAGATTCCAGAGAGTAAAATTCCCTGAGTATTCCAGGAGAGTAAAATTCTCTGAGTATTCCAGGAGAGTAAAATTCCCTGAGTATTCCAGGAGAGTAAAATTCTCTAAGTATTCCAGAAGAGTAAAATTCCCTGAGTATTCCAGGAGAGTAAAATTCTCTGAGTATTCCAGGAGAGTAAAATTCCCTGAGTATTCCAGGAGAGTAAAATTCCCTGGACATTCCAGGAGAGTAAAATTCCCTGAGTATTCCAGGAGAGTAAAATTCCCTGAGTATTCCAGGAGAGTAAAATTCTCTAAGTATTCCAGAAGAGTAAAATTCCCTGAGTATTCCAGGAGAGTAAAATTCTCTGAGTATTCCAGGAGAGTAAAATTCCCTGAGTATTCGAGGAGAGTAAAATTCCCTGAGTATTCCAGGAGAGTAAAATTCTCTAAGTATTCCAGAAGAGTAAAATTCCCTGAGTATTCCAGGAGAGTAAAATTCTCTGAGTATTCCAGGAGAGTAAAATTCCCTGAGTATTCCAGGAGAGTAAAATTCCCTGAGTATTCCAGGAGAGTAAAATTCTCTGAGTATTCCAGGAGAGTAAAATTCCCTGAGTATTCCAGGAGAGTAAAATTCCCTGAGTATTCCAGGAGAGTAAAATTCCCTGAGTATTCCAGGAGAGTAAAATTCCCTGAGTATTCCAGGTGAGTAAAATTCTCTAAGTATTCCAGAAGAGTAAAATTCCCTGGGCATTCCAGGAGAGTAAAATTCTCTGAGTATTCCAGGAGAGTAAAATTCCCTGAGTATTCTAGGAGAGTGAAATTCCCTGATTATTCCAGGAGAGTAAAATTCTCTAAGTATTCCAGAAGAGTAAAATTCACTGAGTATTCCAGGAGAGTAAAATTCCCTGAGTATTCCAAGAGAGTAAAATTCCCTGAGTTTTCCAGGAGAGTAAAATTCCCTGAGTATTCCAGGAGAGTAAAATTCTCTGAGTATTCCAGGAGAGTAAAATTCCCTGAGTATTCCAGGAGAGTAAAATTCTCTAAGTATTCCAGAAGAGTAAAATTCCCTGGGCATTCCAGGAGAGTAAAATTCTCTGAGTATTCCAGGAGAGTAAAATTCCCTGAGTATTCCAGGAGAGTAAAATTACCTGAGTATTCCAGGAGAGAAAAATTCCCTGAGTATTCCAGGAGAGTAAAATTCTCTGAGTATTCCAGAAGAGTAAAATTCCCAGAGTATTCCAGGAGAGTAAAATTCTCTGAGTATTCCAGGAGAGTAAAATTCCCTGAGTATTCCAGGAGAGTAAAATTCCCTGGGCATTCCAGGAGAGTAAAATTCCCTGAGTATTCCAGGAGAGTAAAATTCCCTGAGTATTCCAGGAGAGTAAAATTCTCTAAGTATTCCAGGAGAGTAAAATTCCCTGAGTATTCTAGGAGAGTGAAATTCCCTGATTATTCCAGGAGAGTAAAATTCTCTAAGTATTCCAGAAGAGTAAAATTCACTGAGTATTCCAGGAGAGTAAAATTCCCTGAGTATTCCAAGAGAGTAAAATTCCCTGAGTTTTCCAGGAGAGTAAAATTCCCTGAGTATTCCAGGAGAGTAAAATTCTCTGAGTATTCCAGGAGAGTAAAATTCCCTGAGTATTCCAGGAGAGTAAAATTCTCTAAGTATTCCAGAAGAGTAAAATTCCCTGGGCATTCCAGGAGAGTAAAATTCTCTGAGTATTCAGGAGAGTAAAATTCCCTGAGTATTCCAGGAGAGTAAAATTACCTGAGTATTCCAGGAGAGAAAAATTCCCTGAGTATTCCAGGAGAGTAAAATTCTCTGAGTATTCCAGAAGAGTAAAATTCCCAGAGTATTCCAGGAGAGTAAAATTCTCTGAGTATTCCAGGAGAGTAAAATTCCCTGAGTATTCCAGGAGAGTAAAATTCCCTGGGCATTCCAGGAGAGTAAAATTCCCTGAGTATTCCAGGAGAGTAAAATTCCCTGAGTATTCCAGGAGAGTAAAATTCTCTAAGTATTCCAGAAGAGTAAAATTCCCTGAGTATTCCAGGAGAGTAAAATTCTCTGAGTATTCCAGGAGAGTAAAATTCCCTGAGTATTCCAGGAGAGTAAAATTCCCTGGGCATTCCAGGATTTGCCGGTCGCTGGACACCCTAAGGATAACATTTCTCAAAATTCATACAATAATTCAACGTTCGGTTCGAAATGTTACGTAAGAAACGTGTGATCGGAATTCGGAATTTATTTTAACAAGGCACGAGACTGATAAGTTATCTTACGATTATTGAGTGGAGCGTTCAGATTGTGATGACATAATTTGAATCCAATAATTGGAGTCTGGTTGAACCGCGTATGAAAGAACTCAACTCAATCCGTACACACTGGATGGATTTTGAATGATTGATTGAATCAAGCTTTTCATACCCCGAAAAAAATATTGGACAAATCTGGTGGAATTTAACGATTACGTTGTTTTGTTGAATAAAACATTTATTTGAGTTTGAAGGATTTGAAACAACCGATTGCTATAAGTGAGCGATCATTCGCTAAGGTACAGAAGTCCATCGCTAATTTCAGTATATCGGGGGCAGTCGCTGAATGAAGAAGTTTCATTATCAACCATATTTTTAACTCAAAGTGGATTTTATTAGATTTGTACCACGTAATCCTCTGGTATGCTTGGCTTCGTGGCACGGAACTCGAGAAACCTGAATGACGTTGCTACGATCAAATGTTTGTATTATTCGCTTGTGCGTGCTCAGTTGGAGTTCTCAAGTGAAATATGGAGCCCATCACAAGAGAAATATATCTCTCAACTTGTGAAAATCCAGAAACGATTTGCGAGGTACCTGGAATACAAGGACTC
Organism: Apolygus lucorum; assembly: GCA_009739505.2. Classification (NCBI taxonomy): domain Eukaryota; kingdom Metazoa; phylum Arthropoda; class Insecta; order Hemiptera; family Miridae; genus Apolygus; species Apolygus lucorum. The sequence continues at coordinate 44,170,388 of CM019169.2, forward strand.
GGGAACATATAATTCCAGGGCAAACTACGCTGTACTCTATCAAAACTACGAGTTGGTTCCCTTGGTAGTTCGTCGCCAATGGTCGTATCTGGCCTTCCTGTACAAAGTGTTGAGAGGTGGGATGGACTCACCAGAGTCACTGGCCAGCATTCCGATACGAGTGCGCTCTTTTTACAGTCGGCAGACAGATCTGTTTGATCCGACCATCACCCGTACAGTAGCGCACCGCAACTCATTGCACCAACGGTCGCTAATTGCTTTCAACAAGGTCTCTGCGATTAACTCGGAGTTGGATATTTTTCATGACGCATTTGGAACATTTAAAGTGGGATGCATCTGCGTGTTGAAGCAAATGTGGACAGGGAAGCTAAGCAAGGGAGTTAACTTTTCACTCCCTTGCTATCTTCCCTGCCCATATTTGCTTCAACAAGCGGTAACCATTACCCCAACCATTCAGTAAGTTAGGTTTTTATGCTTAAATATAACCTCAGTACTTAGTGGAGAGTACTTTTTGGAATCAGGATGATGAGAAGATTCATAACGTGGAGTACCTATTATATTTTTTACCACCAACCCAACCGTACAGTATGTTCGGTTTGCTTAGAATAAAATCTCTAAGTCAGTAAACCAAACCATTTTTCATATTTTTTCAATTGATTCATTTTGAGATACCGCTTCTAAATGTCTATCTGGCTTTAAGAGATAGCAGAAAAAATGAGTTCAATATTCAAATCTAAATCTAGGAATTTGTAATTAAATTATTTATGATTTTTTATCTCAGTTGTTCTATCAACGTTCTCAGCCAGCTTTGTGAAAAATTGTCAAATGTGCTGTATTATTCCCCACTAAGTTTGAGACTTGTAGGACATAGTAATATAATACAACGGGAAAATCGAACGTTTCCAAGGTCAAGGGCGATATCGTTATTTTCCTACCCACATGTTGAATCTGTGCTTGTGGGTGATTCTCAAACCAGGGTAATTATGGTGACCAAGTCACCTTACTAACGAATTTCGACTCCCTCACAATATTCTTCCTGTGGGAGTTTGGCTGGTCTCCTAGCAGGCGCCTCCCCAGGTGGCGGATAGGGGGACGCCCACCAGATATGGTGGGCACTAGGATACCCTAGGGCGGACCAAAACCAGCAAAGATAAGTGAACGGCCAACGGCTCCAACGGCGGATGAGATCCAGGTGATCCAACGGCAGATGAGCCTAGTAACGCCACTGCCTTGTGGAGAAGGGTTTTGACCCAAAGGCTAAGGGTAGGTCCCCTACAGACATACCTGGAGCGTGCACAGGCCCGCTCATCTTAAACATCAATTGTTACGGAAACCTCACAAAGAAATCGCCGGACTGATAAACTGTTGAAGATCTTTGGCACGAAACTGACTACCCACATCGGATTTTGGAACGTCAGGACTCTGTACAAGTCGTCATGCACGAGGTATTGCGCAGGGTGAATGAGGGGAAGCATAGAGGGATCCAGTGGACACTCACCCAAAGGCTCGAGGACCTAGATTTTGCAGATGATGTTTGTCTTCTGGCATCTAGGTTCCAAGACATCCGGGACAAGCTAGCAGACCTGGAATCCATTGCTCGGGATTATGGACTAAAGGTGAAAGCCGGCAAAACCAAAGCCATGCGAGTCAACGTTTCTACCAACCATCCCCTCCATGTAAATGAAACGACGATCGAGGACGTTGAAACCTTCACATACCTAGGCCGTGTAGTAACAAAGAAGGGTGGCACAACTGAGGACGTAGCAGCGAGAATCCGCAAGGCTAACGCTGCTTTTGTCCAGCTGTACACAGTTTGGCGCGCTAGGGAGATCACACTCAACACGAAACTGAGAATGTTCAGCTCGAACGTCAAGGCAGTCCTCCTGTACGGTTGTGAGACTTGGAGAGTCACGAAGAGCGAAATGAATAAGCTCCAAGTGTTTATCAACTGATGTCTCAGGAGGGTTTTCCCCATCTTCTAGCCCTAGGTGATCTCCAACCAAGACCTATGGAAGAGAGCCAACGAGTCCCCAATTGACGCCCAGATCAGAAGAAGGAAATGAAATTGGCTGGGGCACACTCTCTGCACGATGCAGTTGGGCGGCATGCACTCAGCTGGAATCCGCAAGGAAGGCGCAAGAAGGGACGGCCGCCTATAACCTGGTGCAGAAGCGTGGAAGCGGAGGCTCTGACGGCTGGGAAGTCCAGGGGTCAGTTGAGGAGCCTGGGCTCAGAACAGAGTTCGCTGGCGATCCTTTCTCGAGTCCCTTTGCTCTGATAAAGAGCCATAGGAAATAAATCAAGTCACAATATTCTTCCACTACAATCCATAATGGGGTATTTCGGTGGGTCGGAAATTCAAGTTTTTGACCTCAAATTTGGATTCAGCACCCTTGAAAACCTCGATACTACAACTTTAAGCCCAATGATACGATAACATGAGGTAGAAAAATTAATTAAAGAGATCACACGTTTGAAAAAGGCCATAAATGCACACACACTAGGCAAGGACTACGCCGCGCGCCTGTGTGAGTAGTATTTTGTAGTATCCAAGAGGTCCTCCAAGGGTTTCTGTGCATGGATACTTTTTTCAAAGACAGTTGGCTAGCTACGTCACACCATTCAAATCTTCAACTTTCCTTAGCTTCTCTGAGTTTTGGTTTATTATTTTCAATAATGAACCTTTGGAATCGACCAAGAAAAAAAATTTTTTAACACCCCCTCAAAATTTGATGGTTTACGTTTCATGGTACCTACGTAGAATCCAAAAATCGAATAAAAATTTGGCCGTCCATCCGCCGTACGCGGCACTTTTGCCACTTAGCATTGACCGATTTTGATGAAATTTGGTATGTAGGCTCCATTTGGGGTCTAGTTGTGCCCCAAAGATTTTGGTTGATGTAGGTCACTTCTAAGGGTTCCAAAATCAATTTTGAAATTTTGAAAACGCCCTAACTCAAACAATTTTGATATAAAGGTATTTTTTTTCCTTCAATTTAACATTCTATAGAATTTTTAGAGACCACCCGGAGCTCTGTAGGACAAACCGTTCGCTCACTACGAGAATTTAAAGTTTGGACGTACGATAAATCAGAAACACGAGTGTGAATCGCAAAAGAGGCCTAATCCCCGTTCAAATTAAAGCTGATCGAAATGCGATCTATATTTTTCTTCATGTTGGATGGTTGGTGGCTTTGCAGATGAGTGATCTATATAGAAAAATAAAAAATAATAAACCATTGTGTAATAATTTGCAGCGTTTTTAAAAACATTTTCTCGATGAACAGACCCGATTACCGTTATTCCTGAGCCATACTCTTTTGAAAAAAAAAAAAAAATAATAAAAAACATTGATTGAAATACCCCATTCCCTTCACTGGAATATCTCAAACAAGTTCAACCTTCAACTTCAACAACCTTCAATGAGGAATTTCACCGATTTCTGTTTGCATTTTTCCTGAATAGTTAATGGTGTGGGATAGATGAAAATCGGGCTGATTTCGGAAAATAAGTCTCCTGTTACCTTTGGGAGACAATCGAAATTTTTGATTTCAAAACTAACCGGGAAAACGGACGTGCAGCGGGAACGCTCGCTGATTGGGCTGTTTGGATCGCCGTCTCCTCCCAGTGTTGCCCATTGGGACGACGAAATTGTGTTTTCTAAGAGAAAAGCTATCAAACAAAAACAGGGGAAACCTAATTTTCCCCATCTTGCTTTTTCTATTTTTTTCTTCAGTTTTTCGATTTCAAACTTTACTGTTTCGTGAAATTTTGCATCTGGGGACTATAGATTTCTCGATCTCAGCGCTTCAAGCGGCCATAAATGAACTATTCCAGGATGACGTCATTTTCCCGGTTTTTTTAAACATTCGTATTTTCTACACTGTTTTGTTTATTCGTAAATTAGGAAGTTCGGGCTGAAAGTTTGCCTTAGGGGGTTTTTAGAGGTGCTGAATCCGATTTTGGGGTCAAAAATAGGAAATTCCGACATGGTGAAATTCCTCATTATAACTGACCGAAATACGATCGATATTTTTCTTCATGTTGGATGGTTGGTGGCTTTGCAGATGAGTGATCTATATAGAAAAGTAAAAAATAATAAACCATTGTGTAATAATTTGCAGCGTTTTTAAAAACATTTTCTCGACGAACAGACCCGATTACCGTTATTCCTGAGCCATGCTCTTTTGAAAAAAAAAAATAATAATAATAAAAAACATTGACTGAAATACCTACCCCATTCCCTTCACTGGAATATCACAAACAAGTTCAACCTTCAGCTTCAACAACCTTCAATTAGTGCTAGGTGCCAATCCATCCACCAGACTTGTTCATAACATCATTATTCATATAATTCATCGTTATTCATATAATTCATGGATTTTTATCTAGGATGGTCTGGTCTTAGCATTATTTAGTTTGTTCCAAAATTTAGGTAGCCGAAGTTGCCCGTAGTTAGAGAGTCATTTGAGCAACCTACGCATATTTGTGTTCACATGGGAGGTAAAACACGTATTTTATTCATAGCCACATCATCATTACAGCTGCACCAACAGATGAATGTCGCTAAGCGATGAATGAGTCATGATGAAGAGTGATGAAATCATTTGGCAACCAGGTTGATTCAATCCGTCATTATTTTGAACGCCAAATATAAATAATGACGTAGAGAGCCGTAGGTTGTATTAAACAAACATTTCGGTCCCATTATGTTAATAAACAAACTAAATGTAGTCAAATAACGCATAACTGGAAGGTAGGTAACTATTTTTCATCTTTGTTTACTAAAGATAAGGTCGATTTTAAAGCTAGAATAAAAAATGTTTCGACTCACGTTTTTGAGCTCATTTTCGATTTCTCCGGCTCTGATGACTAACGGTCCTCTCACCGCATACTCCATCACTTTGATGTGAGGATTCATGTTGTCCAAAGTGAGACATTTCTCGCAGGAATCGCCGCTCATGTTTCTCGAAGAACCTTTCCCTATGGAAGTCACAGACCAACTGACTCTGGAAGCCCCCATACGCCCCAACACGTCCTTCAGCCTCACCAATCTCGTGCCGTTCATGATAAAAATTCGAGTGGTTTCCCCCGAGACGAAAATTTCCAATGAAAACCCGGATCAAACCGATTTATACTCGAAATTGTGGATAAAATTTGTTCCCGAACACACCCTTGAAAACGTACGGTTGTCCCAATTCCGATTTCCACACTAAAATTCCGCAACCCTGTGCCAAAAATACCGGATGTTTTTCGATCGAACTACCCACGACAGAACGCGTACGTCCACTAAACCAATATCGACGGCTCGTCGTCTATCTTATATAAACGGGGCACTGCAAAAACCCCAGATAATCCTTCGACCCCCGGTTCTAACCTAAACCAGGCAGAAGTAGTAAAAAGTCTAAATATAATATTTTCACGGCGGCCTTGATTTCTTAATGATCCCTGGTTGGAAACTGCCCTGCGCAACGTCCAGTGCTCAATTCAGAGATTTCGAACGTTCTTTTCTGTGTTCGAAAATTTCAAACGGGATCGAAGGAATCCCATCGATCGATGACAGGAAGATGGAGAGCGACGAACCTGATAAATCCGAGATAAGAGTATTGATCCAAAATTTTCATTGGAGATGTTCGGTAATGTCTTTCAAGGTGTTCGTACAATTTTGAGTGGAGGTACAATTGATTTTTATTCGTGTGAATAATGTAATGTAAGTAAAATGAAAATGGTTAGTGAAAAGTGTGTGTGAGAGAAATGTTGGAATATTTTTGTTTACAATTTATAGGTTGATAGTGGGATTGATAAGAACAGAGTAGGCCAACGTGACAAAACTGAAGTATTTCGTTTGGGTTATGCAAAGCGCTAGTGTAGCTTGGGAGTTAAATTTACCCTGAAAATGAATGGTAGATCTACCCTTACGTAAGTCTTGAGGTAAATATCCCTTAATTTCCCACTTGTTCAAAAAATTGTATTTTAGGATATTTTTCAATATTAAATATGAATTGCTAGATTTTAAAAATGCCTTTGGCTCTGTGAATCATCAGCTCCTCATTGACAAATTGGCCTCTATATTCAACTTTGGAACCTCTGCTCTGAATGAAATATTGTTTCTTTTCTTCACCAATACACTCTGAAAAATTATTGGGTTATTCAAGAGAGATTCATTGTGTCCTTCTGGCAGGGACACCAAACGACGAGTTGGAAATGACTTCCCCAAGCGGATTGTGTCTCTGAGAGAGGGACACAAGGAAAAGCTGATTTCCTCGGCCCCTGATAATGAAATTAATATTCTTTCAGCTGGGCAAGGCTACAGTAATAGGCTACAGTACCAAATAGATGGAAATGAAATTCTGTGAAAAAAAAATCGTGTGCGAACAGGGGTCAGGCGATGTGTCCTTCTGGAAGGGACACGAAAAAAAAAAAAACATTTTCAAGGTCGAACGCTAAAGGGTTAATAGCTTCATATCTTTCGAATAGATCTCAGTTCGTTCTCAGTAATGGGTTTGAGTCCAAGTCCTTGCCGTTGAATGCAGGGTTTCCTCAGGGTTCCATCTTAGGACCTCTTCTTTTCAGTCTTTTCATTAATGATGCTCCAAAAGTTTTGCTCTCGTCCACACCACATTTATATGCAGATGATTTTCTATTATTTCACCAATGCTCAATAGATGAGCTTACGCATGGCATCGCAATCGTCAATGAGGAGCTGGTGAGAGTTTCGCACTGGTCTCGTCGTAATGGCTTGAAAATTAATCCTAAGAAGAGTCAAGCAATTATCCTTTGGAAGTCTGCTATCTCCACCTCCTTCCTTCCACCTATAGTACTGGAAGGGATTATTTTGCCTTTTGCCACCACAGTTAAAAACCTTGGACTATTCTTTTCCTCTGACCTCTCATGGCATAGGCAGGTGTCTCATATTTGTCAGCGCATCTATGGTTCATTGCACACCCTCAGAAAGCTGTCCCATTTAACAACAGTAGAGCTTAGAGTGAAATTAGTCAAGTCTCTCTTAATTCCTCACTTTTTATATTGCGATCTGATTTTTTCAAGCTCTCTCGATAGTGTTTCTAGTAGGAGGCTCCAAGTACTTATGAATGCATGTACTAGGTTTTGCTACAATTTGAAGCCCCGAGGACACATTTCTGCATTTGTCAACAACATCTTAGGTTGTAGTCTGACCAATTTTTACAAATTAAGAATGGCCATTTTATTTTTAAGTTGTTTAATTCCGAGATTTTGTTTTACCTTCTTACCTTACGAATTTCTTTAATATGGGTAAGTGCTCTAGATTGAATACCATCATCCAGGTGCACGGCTCATCAAAACATTTCATTGAATCGCTAAAAGTGTCAGGTGCGAGGCTCTGGAATTCGCTTCCTCTGGGGATTCGTTCCCTTTCTACGTTGACACGATTGCGGCGTGCTTTGGTGGCGCATTATGAAAGCTGACTTTTCTTTCTCTTCCTTTCTTTGATTTCCTTCCCCCTCTTTCTCTATTTCCTTCCCCCTCTACCTATCTCTATTTCATTCCTCTCACACTCTCCCTCTCTTTCTATTCCTTTACTCGATTACATCCCCCTTCACTTATTTTAATAATTTTCTCACATATTGTTCATATTGTTCGATATTGTTCATTCTTTCTCCGAAATACCATAAAAGTATTCTTATTTTATATATTTTTTAATTTTTATAATTCTAATCTCGGCAGTGGCTTTATTTCATTAGTTTTAGCATGTTGCATTCAATGGGACCAATATCCTTTGCTTCACGTAATTTGTTATAAATAAATAAATAAAAATAAATAAAGAATATACCAAATATTAAATACCTATACCAAATTTTGGTGTATTTTGGCCAACCAATGCCATAGAATTGCTAGTTTTGATCGGGATTTATGTGAAGTTTCTTAATTTGATGAAAACTGGTTTGGTATATTTTCAGGGGGGGGGGGGAGGCTATCGTTATTTTAAAAATATATACTTAGAATACATTCAATCCAAATGACATATGACGACGGAACCAGCAGCTTTTTATTCTGAAAGAAATAAATAAAAACTAAAATGACAAATAAACTAAAATTGTAAGCCTAATAAGACCTCCCCCCCTTCAGTAGTAGGTATCTTAAGATCATACCTACCTACCTCTACCATGAGCTGGGGGACAGTAAAGATGAGTTTCATGAATTAGTTCGGATGTATAACAACTATTCTGACAGATTTAATTTTAAATCTTCCAGAAAAACAATCCAAGATGTTGATGAAATAAGAGTTGTGGCTGGAAGCACCCAACAATAGCGGAAAATTTCGATTTTTCAATGGTGTATTTTGGGTATCTTAAGAGTCAGAGAGTTGGATGGTGTATTGTATAAACAATAGTTGAAGTATCAAGGTAGTCATAAGAATATCGTTTTGTCTTAAAAACGCTGCAAATCATTGCTCAAAGGTTTATTATTTTCTGTATAGATCACCCTTCTGTATAGATCACTGGTTCTCCATCAATAGCACCTACCACCATCTGCATTCTCCCTTGACCTTCCCTCTCAAATTTCAGCTCCTGCGTTCAATAGGATTGAAAATGGCTTCGGAGCTCACTCAGCTGATCAGTGATCTGAAGAGTGAAGATGATCTCCTCGAATGCTGGAGACGCCTGGAAGAGCACTTCCATTCAAAAGGATTGAAAATGGCTTTGGAGCTCACTCAGCTGATCAGTGATGTGAGGAGTGAAGAAGATCTCCTCGAATGCTGGAGACGCCTGGAAGAGCACCTCCATTCAATAGGATTGAAAATGGCTTTGGAGCTCACTCAGCTGATCAGTGATGTGAGGAGTGAAGAAGATATCCTCGAATGCTGGAGACGCCTGGAAGAGCACTTCCATTCAATAGCATTGAAAATGGCTTCGGAGCTCACTCAGCTGATCAGTGATCTGATCAGTGAGCAATGATTTGCAGCGTTTTTTTACCTACAAACATTGTTTTACCTACCAACTTTTTTTACCTACCAACTATTGTTAGGTACTACCTACCACACTATAATGGCTTCACACCTTCACAATCAAGTTTATTAGAAAGAACTAAACGCTTCACACTCGATTCGAAAAATAGAAAGGTTGATATGGAAATTTGATTACTGGTTACGCAGAAGGCAAAACTGTATACAAATCGAAGAAATGAACAGCGATCGCATTTTAGTCCGATAAAATTTGAATGGAGATTAGACCTCATTTGCGATTCACACTCATGATTCTGTTTTATCGAAGGAAAACCTTCAAATACTCGTAGGGACCGAACGGTTTGTCCTACAGAGCTCCGGGTGGTCTCAAAAATTTTTAAAAATTCTGTACTATTTAAAATTGGTGAAAAAACGATACCTTTATTTCGAGAGTTTTCGAGCTAGGGCACTCTTGAAAATTTCAACCCTTAATTTCACCCCTTAGAAGTGACCTACATCAACCAAAAGCTTCGCGGCACAACTAGACCCCAAATGGAGCCCATATACCAAATTTGAACCAAATCGGTCCAGTGTTGCTAAGAAAAGTGCCGCGTACGGCGGACGGCGTACGGCGGACGGCGTACGGCGGACGGACGGAAATTTTTTTATTCGATTTTCGGATTCTACGTACCTTGAAACGTAAAACATCAAATTTTGAGGGGGGGTTAAAATTTTTTTTTTCTTGCTCGATTCCAAAGGCTTATTATTGAAAATAATAAACCAAAATGGTTGAACAGTGTTGTAGAATGCTTAAAAAATTGGACTTCCGAAAAGATACTTCAGGACATTAAGGGATATAAGTACAACAGTGATATTTTTTCACATTATCACTGCTTGCAAACCTTAATAATGGTTCAAGACTCGAAATTCGCTCTTATTAAGTACAGTTTTGATTTGGGTTACCTTCTCATTTTCAAGATTCCAATGTAGATTCACAAAATCATGACTAGGTAGGTAGCCAATTTTCCAGAGAGAAAACTGCAATTCGCCGCAATCTCTTCGCACAATCTAATATATTCAGTGCTGTCGAGCCCTCCCTCAACCCTTCTCATGTCATTGGCCAATGCTAGGTTCAACTTGTTCATGTATCTCTACCTACTGTCCTTGTGTTGTGAAACACGCCTTCCAGAATGATCAACTGGACCCAGTGAATAGGAAAGTTCCTACGTACGTTTCAATGTTCCAATATTATGTTTTTAAACGCGTAACATTAAAGTCAGAGTAAGTAATCCATGCTGTTTTAACGACATATTTTTCTTTAAAAAAAAGTTTATTTTTTCCTTGAATAGTACATAATTATTTCCCTAAACTACAAGCGCTCAAACTTTTAAAATTGTATACCTAAATTTGAAATTTTCAAGGATTTTCGAAATTCATAAGCGCAACAGTTAAGGGAATTGAAAACGCTGCAAATTACTACACAATGGTTTATTATTTTTCTATATACTGTAAGTTGGTTATTTGGGGGTTTCTCAAAGTTTGATGGGCCGAAATAGGTATGCTCTGAAGGAGCCAAGAGTAGCGTAATTAAACTCCCAAATTGCTTACAAAATGATACCAGGAAAATCCCAACTAATTCGTACTGATTATCCTAGTACCTTAGACACCTTGGGTGATCGGGAACAAGAAATGTAGGCGACTCAATTTGACAATGTACTGTTAATAAATTGTATTTTATGAAATAAAGAATTGCAAAAATATATACGTCGTATTTATTCATATATGTATGTACCTTTCATCAATAAGCTTCAAGGAAATTAAACTTCAGTCGTAATAAGGTAAGTAATAAAACATGGTACCAAAACGTGTACCGAATATACGAAATGACCAGAAATACGTCAGGTAAGTAAAAGAAATAGTAAAAGGAGATCGTACCGAAATGCGTACCAATATAAGAAATGACTCAAAACAAGTATTCGACTAGTGTACCGAATAGGGTACCTCTTGAAAAGTAAATAAAATATCGTATTGTAAGTATTTGAGTGCGTACCAAGTGTACCACTATTACTGAGGAGTGTATCAATATGACTGCAAACAACTTGTGAATAATCGTACTTCAACCTAGTACCTAGTACCGATTTAGTAACATTCAAACAAGGAGAAGTAGCATGAGTATGACGATTAACTGGCAAGTAGCTAGACAAATGGAAACATGTGATTGCGGAAATTACCGTACTACTGAGAGTTCCTGGGGTCGTCTTGGGGGCGGCATTGGAGTA
>CM019169.2:44181689-44220377 GCA_009739505.2 Apolygus lucorum
TGAGTTTTGGTTTATTATTTTCAATAATGAACCTTTGGAATCGACCAAGAAAAAAATTTTTTAACACCCCCTCAAATTTGATGGTTTACGTTTCATGGTACCTACGTAGAATCCAAAAATCGAATAAAAATTTGGCCGTCCATCCGCCGTACGCGGCACTTTTGCCACTTGCATGACCGATTTTGATGAAATTTGGTATGTAGGCTCCATTTGGGGTCTAGTGTGCCCCAAAGATTTTGGTTGATGTAGGTCACTTCTAAGGGTTCCAAAATCAATTTTGAAATTTTGAAAACGCCCTAACTCAAACAATTTTGATATAAGGTATTTTTTTTTTTCCTTCAATTTAACATTCTATAGAATTTTTAGAGACCACCCGGAGCTCTGTAGGACAAACCGTTCGCTCACTACGAGAATTTAAAGTTTGGACGTACGATAATCAGAAACACGAGTGTGATCGCAAAAGGGCCTAATCCCCGTTCAATTAAGCTGATCGAAATGCGATCTATATTTTTCTTCATGTTGGATGGTTGGTGGCTTTGCAGATGAGTGATCTATATAAAAAATAAAAAATAATAAACCATTGTGTAATAATTTGCAGCGTTTTAAAAAACATTTTCTCGATGAACAGACCCGATTACCGTTATTCCTGACCATGCTCTTTGAAAAAAAATAATAAATAAAACATTGATTGAAATACCCCATTCCCTTCACTGGAATATCTCAAACAAGTTTCAACCTTCAACTTCAACACACCTTCAATGAGGAATTTCACCGATTTCTGTTTGCATTTTTCCTGAATAGTTAATGTGTGGATAGATGCAAATCGGGCTGATTTCGGAAAATAAGTCTCCTGTTACCTTTGGGAGACAATCGAAATTTTTGATTTCAAAACTAACCGGAAAACGGACGTGCAGCGGGAACGCTCGCTGATTGGGCTGTTTGGATCGCCGTCTCCTCCCAGTGTTGCCCATTGGGACGACGAAATTGTGTTTTCTAAGAGAAAAGCTATCAAACAAAAACAGGGGAAACCTAATTTTCCCCATCTTGCTTTTTCTATTTTTTTCTTCAGTTTTTCGATTTCAAACTTTACTGTTTCGTGAAATTTTGCATCTGGGGACTATAGATTTCTCGATCTCAGCGCTTCAAGCGGCCATAAATGAACTATTCCAGATGACGTCATTTTCCCGGTTTTTTTTAACATTCGTATTTTCTACACGTTTTGTTTATTCGTAAATTAGGAAGTTCGGGCTGAAAGTTTGCCTTAGGGGGTTTTTAGAGGTGCTGAATCCGATTTTGGGGTCAAAATAGGAAATTCCGACATGGTGAAATTCCTCATTATAACTGACCGAAATACGATCGATATTTTTCTTCATGTTGGATGGTTGGTGCTTTGCAGATGAGTGATCTATATAGAAAAGTAAAAAATAATAAACCATTGTTGTAATTTGCAGCGTTTTTTAAAAACATTTTCTCGACGAACAGACCCGATTACCGTTATTCCTGAGCCATGCTCTTTTGAAAAAAAAATAATAATAATAAAAACCTTGACTGAAATACCTACCCCATTCCCTTCACTGGAATATCACAAACAAGTTCAACCTTCAGCTTCAACAACCTTCAATTAGTGCTAGGTGCCAATCCATCCACCAGACTTGTTCATAACATCATTAATCATATAATTCATCGTTATTCATATAATTCATGGATTTTTATCTAGGATGGTCTGGTCTTAGCATTATTTAGTTTGTTCCAAATTTAGGTAGCCGAAGTTGCCCGTAGTTAGAGAGTCATTTGAGCAACCTACGCATATTTGTGTTCACATGGGAGGTAAAACACGTATTTTATTCATAGCCACATCATCATTACAGCTGCACCAACAGATGAATGTCGCTAAGCGAGAATGAGTCATGATGAAGAGTGATGAAATCATTTGGCAACCAGGTTGATTCAATCCGTCATTATTTTGAACGCCAAATATAAATAATGACGTAGAGAGCCGTAGTTGTATTAAACAAATATTTCGGTCCCATTATGTTAATAAACAAACTAAATGTAGTCAAATAACGCATAACTGGAAGGTAGGTAACTATTTTTTCATCTTTGTTTACTAAAGATAAGGTCGATTTTAAAGCTAGAATAAAAAATGTTTCGACTCACGTTTTTGAGCTCATTTTCGATTTCTCCGGCTCTGATGACTAATGGTCCTCTCACCGCATACTCCATCACTTTGATGTGAGGATTCATGTTGTCCAAAGTGAGACATTTCTCGCAGGAATCGCCGCTCATGTTTCTCGAAGAACCTTCCCTATGGAAGTCACAGACCAACTGACTCTGGAAGCCCCCATACGCCCCAACACGTCCTTCAGCCTCACCAATCTCGTGCCGTTCATGATAAAAATTCGAGTGGTTTCCCCCGAGACGAAAATTTCCAATGAAAAACCGGATCAAACCGATTTATACTCGAAATTGTGGATAAAATTTGTTCCCGAACACACCCTTGAAAACGTACGGTTGTCCCAATTCCGATTTCCACACTAAATTCCGCAACCCTGTGCCAAAAATACCGGATGTTTTTCGATCGAACTACCCACGACAGAACGCGTACGTCCACTAAACCAATATCGACGGCTCGTCGTCTATCTTATATAACGGGGCACTGCAAAAACCCAGATAATCCTTCGACCCCGGTTCTAACCTAAACCAGGCAGAAGTAGTAAAAAGTCTAAATATAATATTTTCACGGCGGCCTTGATTTCTTAATGATCCCTGGTTGGAAACTGCCCTGCGCAACGTCCAGTGCTCAATTCAGAGATTTCGAACGTTCTTTTCTGTGTTCGAAAATTTCAAACGGGATCGAAGGAATCCCATCGATCGATGACAGGAAGATGGAGAGCGACGAACCTGATAAATCCGAGATAAGAGTATTGATCCAAAATTTTCATTGGAGATGTTCGGTAATGTCTTTCAAGGTGATCGTACAATTTTGAGTGGAGGTACAATTGATTTTATTCGTGTGAATAATGTAATGTAAGTAAAATGAAAATGGTTAGTGAAAAGTGTGTGTGAGAGAATGTTGGAATATTTTTTGTTTACAATTTATAGGTTGATAGTGGGATTGATAAGAACAGAGTGGCCAACGTGACAAAAACTGAAGTATTTCGTTTGGTTATGCAAAGCGCTAGTGTAGCTTGGGAGTTAAATTTACCCTGAAAATGAATGGTAGATCTACCCTTACGTAAGTCTTGAGGTAAATATCCCTTAATTTCCCACTTGTTCAAAAAATTGTATTTTAGGATATTTTTCAATATTAAATATGAATTGCTAGATTTTAAAAATGCCTTTGGCTCTGTGAATCATCAGCTCCTCATTGACAATTGGCCTCTATATTCAACTTTGGAACCTCTGCTCTGAATGAAATATTGTTTTTTTCTTCACCAATACACTCTGAAAAATTATTGGGTTATTCAAGAGAGATTCATTGTGTCCTTCTGGCAGGGACACCAAACGACGAGTTGGAAATGACTTCCCCAAGCGGATTGTGTCTCTGAGAGAGGGACACAAGGAAAAGCTGATTTCCTCGGCCCCTGATAATGAAATTAATATTCTTTCAGCTGGGCAAGGCTACAGTAATAGGCTACAGTACCAAATAGATGGAAATGAATTCTGTGAAAAAAAAAATCGTGTGCGAACAGGGGTCAGGCGATGTGTCCTTCTGGAAGGGACACGAAAAAAAACATTTTCAAGGTCGAACGCTAAAGGGTTAATAGCTCGTATCTTTCGAATAGATCTCAGTTCGTTCTCAGTAATGGGTTTGAGTCCAAGTCCTTGCCGTTGAATGCAGGGTTTCCTCAGGGTTCCATCTTAGGACCTCTTCTTTTCAGTCTTTTCATTAATGATGCTCCAAAAGTTTTGCTCTCGTCCACACCACATTTATATGCAGATGATTTTTCTATTATTTCACCAATGCTCAATAGATGAGCTTACGCATGGCATCGCAATCGTCAATGAGGAGCTGGTGAGAGTTTCGCACTGGTCTCGTCGTAATGGCTTGAAAATTAATCCTAAGAAGAGTCAAGCAATTATCCTTTGGAAGTCTGCTATCTCCACCTCCTTTCTTCCACCTATAGTACTGGAAGGGATTATTTTGCCTTTTGCCACCACAGTTAAAAACCTTGGTGTTGGAATTAATGGACGAAGTTGATGTTGGAGGAAGTAGGTTGAATGCGTCTGGACAGTTAATGTTGTTGTGTTGGGAGAAGTGACTTGTAATTTTTCTACCCTGTTTTATCGTTGAGTTTTTATGTATGTGCCGTCCTTTTTATTTACGCGAATACAAACTAATTTTCTTTGTTGTGGAAGGTTTTCGTTTTATTTTAGATCCCAACATCGTGGCGACCGTGACAAGACGTTTGTGTTTGTTTCGTTTATCAAGTTGTTGTAAGTATGGCACTATTACAAGCTCAAATGAAGTCCCGTGGTATTTTGCGCGCATCATTCACCAACACCGGGAAGAAAATTGAAGCACTATTGGAAGAAGGTAATGCTGAAAATGACCCTAAAATAAACTCGTTGATGGGCGTTCTTGAATTGCGTTATGAGGAACTTGTCAAGAAAAATGCTATTATCCTTGATATCTTGTTCAAGAACCTTACAATCCCGATTATGACGATGATCAAGATAAAGTCGATGAGTATGATGAAACGTATTTTAGGATAAAGCATCTAGTTTCAAAATACATGGATCCAGCTCCCGCCGGTTCAGACTATGGTTCTGTCCATTCTTCAGTTGCTACAGGCTCACAAGTTAATGTCTGTAAGTACAAGTTGCCGCAACTGAAATTGAAGGAATTTGACGGGGAAATTAGGAATTGGCTTCCATTTTGGTCCCAATTTAAAAGGATTCATGATGACCCGAAGTTAGATCCTTCTGATAAATTCCAGTATCTCATCATGGCTATGAAATCCGGTACTGTGGCGAGACAAGTTGTTGATAGTTACCCAGTCACAGGAGAATTGTACCCGGATGTTATTACTGCTCTCAAAGAACGTTTTGGCAGAGACGACTTGTTGACTGAATTTTACATTCGTGAGCTTTTGAGAATGATTATTCAGAACGCTAGTTCGTGCAATAAGTCGACAGTTTCGAATCTCTATGATAGTCTGCAGTGCCATTTACGTAACTTAGACTCATTGGTGTTACTTCTGAAAACTGTGCACCTATATTATTGCCCCTTGTTTCGTCGTCATGCCTTCCTGAGGATGTACTCAAGGTATGGGAGCGTAACAGTGCTACCACTTTGAAGGTCATAAAGCCTAATGCTACTTCAAAGGACTTTCTTGAAGATCTCATCAAGTTTTTGAGAGTTGAAGTAGAAGGTTCTCAAAAGATTGCAATGGCATTGTCAGGTTTCGGATCTCTTACAGTTAGCCCTAACAAAGACTCACCCAAACTAGAAAGGCAACCAAGATTGAAGAACATGCAGATGTACCTACTGCTGCAGGATTGCTAACCACTGCGGAGGGTAAAAAGAACGTTTGCACATTTTGTGGTTTCGCCCACAAAGCTCAAGATTGTCGCAAAGCTGCTGATATGACCCTAGACGAACGTCGTGAGATCGTACAGTCAAAAGGGGCATGTTTCTGTTGTCTAAAGCTTAACCATTCAGCAAAGAGATGTAAAAATCGTCCAAAGTGTACTACATGTGGAAAATCTCATTTTTCAATCATGTGTAAAGAATCGATCTCGTCAAATAATGGTTCCAGTGCCGTTAAATCATCAGGTGAACCAGCTCTCAAAGTTCACAAAGATGAAGCCTTGGCTAGTCTTACCAAGTTAAGTGTTAGCAATGTGCTAATGCAAACCCTCGTCGTACAAGTAAAGGGAAATAGTACTTCAAAAATGGTAAGAGTACTAATTGACACAGCTTCTCAAAGGTCGTATATTTTGACGTCGCTTGCTAAAGAAATGGGTTATATTTCACAGGACCAAGAACTCATTCAGCATTCATTGTTTGGTGGAAATAATACTGGTGTAATTGAACATGACGTGTTCAAAGTAATATTATCCAGTGTTGATGATAGTTACCGATGTAATTTCAGTGCCTTAAATCAAGATAAATATGTGGACTGATTTCTCCTGTTGTACAAGGTCCATGGATGAATGAACTGGCTTGCTGTGACATTAAATTGAGTGATGTCAGTACCCCCACTCCTATTGAAATCTTGATTGGTGCAGATATAGCTGGGAAGCTATACACTGGTAAACAGAAAGTTTTGAGTTCTGGACTTGTAGCTTTTGAAACCAAGCTTGGTTGGACCTTGATGGGAAAGGTACCTGAACTACACCCAAGGTCAGAAAATCTCGCCATGGTAGTTACAACCATGTTGACCCGAGATGCCTCCTTGACTGACCTGTGGACTCTTGACACATTAGGTATCACTGACCCCTCGGAACAGCATTCAAAAGCCGAAATTGAAGCATCAACTCAACAACATTTCTTGGAGACTGTTAGTGTGACTGAAGAAGGACGATTCCAAGTACACCTTCCATGGCTAGCTGATCACCCTACTCTCCCAGACAACTATGAATTAGCACTGAATCGAATGAACTCCACAGTCAAGAACTTCGTCGAGAAGGATACTATGATGCATATCAGCAAGTGTTGAATGAATGGATAGATGAAGGTGTGATCGAAGAAGTGCCAATCGAAGATATTCACACTCCATGTCATTATTTACCTCATAGACATATTGTAAAGTCAAACAGTACCACGCCTATTCGACCTGTGTTCGACGCATCGGCTAGAGCTGATAGATGTCCTAGCTTGAATCAATGCCTTGAAAAGGGACCAAATTTAATTGAAAGAATACCATCGATTATGTCTCGTTTCAGACTCAAACAAGTTGGTGTAGTGGGAGACATACGAAGAGCATTTCTACAAATTGAACTCTACTCAACTGACAGAAATTATCTGCGATTCCTATGGTACACAAATCATGGTGAGCTCAAGATGTATAGACATTGTCGTGTCGTATTTGGTGTTTCTCCAAGTCCATTTCTACTAGAAGCATGTATCAAGTACCATCTTGAATCTACAATTGATGCCATTAAGGAGAAAACATCGCCTCTACCTGAAGACCTCATCACTCAGCTTGCAAGGAGTTTTTATGTGGATAATTGTGTGACCAGTACTCACAATTTTGAACGAGCTGAACAATTTATTGAAGTTGCAACCTCAATCATGCGCGAGCGAAAGTTTGAACTCAGAGGGTGGGAGTTGACTGGCGAGGTTTCCTCTACTCCTACAAATGTTTTAGGCCTTCTGTGGGATCGGACTCGTGATACATTATCAGTCAATGTTGATAGCCTCATGTCAATGGATATTGATAAAATAACCAAGAAAGTGATGTTAAGTGCTGCACACCGTTTGTTTGATCCTATTGGTATTACATGTAGTGTAGCCCTGATACCTAAACTTTTGTTGCAGCAAACTTGGGAACTGGGTTTGTCCTGGGACCAAGAAGTACCTGAAGACATTGCACTCCAGTTTAAAGAGTGGATGAATGGTTTGACTCAACTTTCTTTAATTGCAGTTCCTCGATGGGTTGTCGGACCTAACACACCCAATAGTGACTGGTCGCTGCATGTGTTTTCTGACGCTAGCAAGACATCGTATGCAGCTGCAGTGTTTCTTAGAGTAGAAACAGATGGTGTTGTGAACGTCCAGTTATTGGCAGCAAAGGCTAGAGTCGCACCAATCGGAAAACCTAGTAAAAAGATGACCATTCCTCGACTGGAACTTTTGGCTGCATCTATTGCTGCGAGACTATACGTCACAGTAAAGGAGGATTTTGATTTCGCTGACATCAGTGCAACTTTTGGACAGATGCCAGTACAGTTTTGGCATGGATTAAGCGATCTGACACCTGGGATAGTTTTGTGTCTAATCGAGTTAAAGAAATTCGTGAGTTGACTAAAGATTTTGAATGGAAACACATTTCAGGCTCTAAGAATCCGGCTGACTTGCCTTCACGTGGATGTTCAGCTAAAAAACTCCTTCAAACTCGATGGTGGGAGGGTCCTAGCTGGCTAAAAGAGTCACCCCCCATGTGGCCTAAGTCTGAAGTCAGTTTTGATGAGCTAGAAATCAATTCTGAAAGGAAAAATACTATCGTCTCATCAATGTTGAGTGCTGCTGAAGACCGTGGTTGGTATTTCAAATACTTCTCGCAATTCAAAAACTAGTGAGAATGTTAGCTTGGATTTATCGTTTCAAAAGGAATACTCGTCTTAAGAAGTCTGAAAGAATTCATCAGGATATCACAGCCCAAGAATACGCTGATGCTGAACGCAAAGTGATTTATTTAGTCCAAGCAGAATCTTTTGATGACGTTTTTGACCCTAAGTTGTCTAGTTTGTTGCCATTCGTTGATGGTGCCGGAGTGATTCGTCTGATGACCAAAGTGTCATACCGAGATGATCTCAATGACTTTTGCCACCCTGCAGTTCTCCCTTGTGCGGATCATCCAGTTGTTCATCGGCTTATTATGGACATCCATAGGAGTAACTGTCATGCTGGAACGCAAATGATCATGTCAATATTGAGACAACAATATTGGATTCTCGGTGGTCGACAAACCATACGAGTAGCTCTCAATAGTTGCATCAGATGTAAACGTCACCAAGCAAAGAAGTCTGAAGTGGAACCTTCACCTCTACCAGAAACAAGAGTTCGCAGTGCCAGAATTTTCGAAGTCACTGGTGTCGATCTGACAGGTCCTCTCTACCTCAAGGAAAGTAATGGAGATGTCAAGAAATTTTGGGTATGCCTGTTCACATGCGGCATATACCGTGCTGTACATCTTGAGTTGGTGTCGTCTCAGTCAACTGATAGTTTTTTGCAAGCCCTCAGACGATTCACTAGCCGTAGAGGAAGAACGTCAATTATCTATAGTGACCAGGGCACAAACTTTGTTGGAGCGGACAATGCTTTCAAGAAATTGAACTGGGATGCCATAACCAAGTACAGTTCTGTTAGAAAGATTGAATGGCGTTTCAATCCTCCAGCTTCACCCTGGTGGGGAGGTTGGTGGGAGCGTTTGATTGGGATTCTGAAGAAGCTTCTGCGCAAAGTTCTTGGAAGATCTTCGGTTAACTATGAGGAAATGGTTACCATTTTGTGTGATTGTGAGTCTGTCATCAATGCTCGTCCTCTAACCTATGTTTCTCAAGATCCAAATGATTTAGTTGTTCTGAGTCCAAGCTTGTTCCTTCAAGATGTCGAGGAAATTGGTGTTCCTGATTTGGATCTGGTCGAATCTGAAGATTTGAATAAAAGATTGCAGTATCGACACAAATTGAAGCAGGCTCTACGTGATCGTTTCCGAGATGAGTATCTTGGACAGCTGAAGTTAATGGCTAAAGAAGACAAGATTCACAACTTATCTCTAGGTGATATTGTACTAGTTGGCAGTGACGATTCCAAACGCATTGATTGGCCTCTCGGACGCATTGTTGAGCTTGTGCCTGGAAGTGATGGACACATTCGAGTAGTTCGGGTGAGGACTGCGCAAGGAGAACTAGTGCGTTCTGTACAGAGAGTTTACCCCCTCGAGCTACATTCAGGAGAAGATGATCTCAGCCAGACAATTGCTGACAGTCTCAAAAATTCAGTGAACACTGAACCTCAAGAGGAAGAGAACGATGATGGTATTCCTGTACTTCAAGATGATGAGAATTCTGTCAAGTTTTCAAGACGTGGACGTATGATTCAAAAACCAATTAAATTGAATTTGTAAATAATTGTCAATTGTCACATGATCTCAAAATTTTGTATTGTTTTATTTTGATAATTTTGTAAGTTTTTCTATAGTTTTGTACGTCAATTGAGTATTTTGTTTGAATTTTGTATGTTCGTATAGTCTTTGTCTCTTACTCACTTAGGTGGGAGGATGTTGGAATTAATGGACGAAGTTGATGTATGGAGGAAGTAGGTTGAATGCGTCTGGACAGTTAATGTTGTTGTGTTGGGAGAAGTGACTTGTAATTTTTCTACCCTGTTTTATCGTTGAGTTTTATGTATGTGCCGTCCTTTTTATTTACGCGAATACAAACTAATTTTCTTTGTTGTGGAAGGTTTATCGTTTTATTTAGATTCCAACACTTGGACTATTCTTTTTCCTCTGACCTCTCATGGCATAGGCAGGTGTCTCATATTTGTCAGCGCATCTATGGTTCATTGCACACCCTCAGAAAGCTGTCCCATTTAACAACAGTAGAGCTTAGAGTGAAATTAGTCAAGTCTCTCTTAATTCCTCATTTTTATATTGCGATCTGATTTTTTCAAGCTCTCTCGATAGTGTTTCTAGTAGGAGGCTCCAAGTACTTATGAATGCATGTACTAGGTTTTGCTACAATTTGAAGCCCCGAGGACACATTTCTGCATTTGTCAACAACATCTTAGGTTGTAGTCTGACCAATTTTTACAAATTAAGAATGGCCATTTTTATTTTTAAGTTGTTTAATTTCCGAGATTTTGTTTTACCTTCTTACCTTACGAATTTCTTTAATATGGGTAAGTGCTCTAGATTGAATACCATCATCCAGGTGCACGGCTCATCAAAACATTTCATTGAATCGCTAAAAGTGTCAGGTGCGAGGCTCTGGAATTCGCTTCCTCTGGGGATTCGTTCCCTTTCTACGTTGACACGATTGCGGCGTGCTTTGGTGGCGCATTATGAAAGCTGACTTTTTTCTCTTCTCTCTCCTTTCTTTGATTTCCTTCCCCTCTTTCTCTATTTCCTTCCCCCTCTACCTATCTCTATTTCATTCCTCTCACACTCTCCCTCCCTCTCTTTCTATTCCTTTACTCGATTACATCCCTTCACTTATTTTAATAATTTTCTCACATATTGTTCATATTGTTCATTCTTTCTCTCCGAAATACCATAAAAGTATTCTTATTTTATATATTTTTTAATTTTTATAATTCTAATCTCGGCAGTGGCTTTATTTCATTAGTTTTAGCATGTTGCATTCAATGGGACCAATATCCTTTGCTTCACGTAATTTGTTATAAATAAATAAATAAAAATAAATAAAGAATATACCAAATATTAAATACCTATACCAAATTTTGGTGTATTTTGGCCAACCAATGCCATAGAATTGCTAGTTTTGATCGGGATTTATGTGAAGTTTCTTAATTTGATGAAAACTGGTTTGGTATATTTTCAGGGGGGGGGGGAGGCTATCGTTATTTTAAAAATATATACTTAGAATACATTCAATCCAAATGACATATGACGACGGAACCAGCAGCTTTTTATTCTGAAAGAAATAAATAAAAACTAAAATGACAAATAAACTAAAATTGTAAGCCTAATAAGACCTCCCCCCCTTCAGTAGTAGGTATCTTAAGATCATACCTACCTACCTCTACCATGAGCTGGGGGACAGTAAAGATGAGTTCATGAATTAGTTCGGATGTATAACAACTATTCTGACAGATTTAATTTTAAATCTTCCAGAAAAACAATCCAAGATGTTGATGAAATAAGAGTTGTGGCTGGAAGCATCCAAGAATAGCGGAAAATTTCGATTTTTCAATGGTGTATTTTTGGGTATCTTAAGAGTCAGAGAGTTGGATGGTGTATTGTATAAACAATAGTTGAAGTATCAAGGTAGCCCAAGAATATCGTTTTGTCTTAAAAACGCTGCAAATCATTGCTCAAAGGTTTATTATTTTCTGTATAGATCATCCTTCTGTATAGATCACTGGTTCTCCATCAATAGCACCTTCCACCATCTGTATTCTCCCTTGACCTTCCCTCTCAAATTTCAGCTCCTGCGTTCAATAGGATTGAAAATGGCTTCGGAGCTCACTCAGCTGATCAGTGATCTGAAGAGTGAAGATGATCTCCTCGAATGCTGGAGACGCCTGGAAGAGCACTTCCATTCAAAAGGATTGAAAATGGCTTTGGAGCTCACTCAGCTGATCAGTGATGTGAGGAGTGAAGAAGATCTCCTCGAATGCTGGAGACGCCTGGAAGAGCACCTCCATTCAATAGGATTGAAAATGGCTTTGGAGCTCACTCAGCTGATCAGTGATGTGAGGAGTGAAGAAGATATCCTCGAATGCTGGAGACGCCTGGAAGAGCACTTCCATTCAATAGCATTGAAAATGGCTTCGGAGCTCACTCAGCTGATCAGTGATCTGATCAGTGAGCAATGATTTGCAGCGTTTTTTTACCTACAAACATTGTTTTACCTACCAACTTTTTTACCTACCAACTATTGGTAGGTACTACCTACCACACTATAATGGCTTCACACCTTCACAATCAAGTTTATTAGAAAGAACTAAACGCTTCACACTCGATTCGAAAAATAGAAAGCTTGATATGGAAATTTGATTACTGGTTACGCAGAAGGCAAAACTGTATACAAATCGAAGAAATGAACAGCGATCGCATTTTAGTCCGATAAAATTTGAATGGAGATTAGACCTCATTTGCGATTCACACTCATGATTCTGTTTTATCGAAGGAAAACCTTCAAATACTCGTAGGGACCGAACGGTTTGTCCTACAGAGCTCCGGGTGGTCTCAAAAATTTTTAAAATTCTGTACTATTTAAAATTGGTGAAAAAACGATACCTTTATTTCGAGAGTTTTCGAGCTAGGGCACTCTTGAAAATTTCAACCCTTAATTTTCACCCCTTAGAAGTGACCTACATCAACCAAAAGCTTCGCGGCACAACTAGACCCCAAATGGAGCCCATATACCAAATTTGAACCAAATCGGTCCAGTGTTGCTAAGAAAAGTGCCGCGTACGGCGGACGGCGTACGGCGGACGGACGGAAATTTTTTTATTCGATTTTTCGGATTCTACGTACCTTGAAACGTAAAACATCAAATTTTGAGGGGGGGTTAAAATTTTTTTTTTCTTGCTCGATTCCAAAGGCTTATTATTGAAAATAATAAACCAAAATGGTTGAACAGTGTTGTAGAATGCTTAAAAATTGGACTTCCGAAAAGATACTTCTGGACATTGAGGGATATAAGTACAACAGTGATATTTTTTCACATTATCACTGCTTGCAAACCTTAATAATGGTTCAAGACTCGAAATTCGCTCTTATTAAGTACAGTTTTGATTTGGGTTACCTTCTCATTTTCAAGATTCCAATGTAGATTCACAAAATCATGACTAGGTAGGTAGCCAATTTTCCAGAGAGAAAACTGCAATTCGCCGCAATCTCTTCGCACAATCTAATATATTCAGTGCTGTCGAGCCCCTCCCTCAACCCTCTCATGTCATTGGCCAATGCTAGGTTCAACTTGTTCATGTATCTCTACCTACTGTCCTTGTGTTGTGAAACACGCCTTCCAGAATGATCAACTGGACCCAGTGAATAGGAAAGTTCCTACGTACGTTTCAATGTTCCAATATTATGTTTTTAAACGCGTAACATTAAAGTCAGAGTAAGTAATCCATGCTGTTTTAACGACATATTTTTCTTTAAAAAAAGTTTATTTTTTCCTTGAATAGTACATAATTATTTCCCTAAACTACAAGCGCTCAAACTTTTAAAATTGTATACCTAAATTTGAAATTTTCAAGGATTTTCGAAATTCATAAGCGCAACAGTTAAGGGAATTGAAAACGCTGCAAATTACTACACAATGGTTTATTATTTTTCTATATACATCACTCGTCTACAAATCACCAACCATCCAATATGAAAAAAAAAAAAAAAAAAATCACCAACCATCGATCGCATTTTGGTCAGCTCTAATTTGAACGGAGATTAGGCCTCTTTTGCGATTCACACTCGTGTTTTGATTTATATATATATACTTCAATATAAACCCTCAAATTTTTGTAGGGAGCGAACGGTTTGTCCTACAGAGCTCCGGGTGGTCTCAAAAAATTCTAAAAATTCTACAGAATCCAAAATTGAAGGAAAACAATAGCTTTATATCGAAATTTTCTGAGTTAGGGCGTTTTCAAAAATTTCAAAATTGATTTTGGAACCCTTAGAAGTGACCTACATCAACCAAAAGCTTCGGGCACAACTAGACCCCAAATGGAGCCTACATACTAAATTTCATCAAAATCGGTCAATGCTAAGTGGCTAAAGTGCCGCGTTCGGCGGACGGACGGCCAAATTTTTATTCGATTTTTGGATTCTACGCACCTTGAAACGTAAACCATCAAATTTTGAGGGGGTGTTAAAATTTTTTTTTTCTTGGTCGATTCCAAAGGTTCATTATTGAAAATAATAAACCAAAACTAAAAGAATGCCGCTGGAATCATCAAAATCGAACAATGATCAAAGAAAACCCTTACTAAATAAACGGTTATACCCATTTTGGTTTATTATTTGCAATAATCGCCTTTGGAATCGACCAAGAAGAAATTGTTTGGTTTACGTTTCAAGGTTCATGGAATCCAAAAATCGAATACAAATTTGGCCGTCCGTCCGCGGCACTCTTCCAATTAGCATTGACCAATTTTGATGAAATTTGTTTTACAGGCTCCATTTGTGCCCGAAGCTTTTGTTGATTTAGGTCACTTCTAAGGGTTAGAATGTTGAAAACGCCTAACTCAAAAAATTTTGATATAAAGGTAGTGTTTTCCATCAATTTAAGATAGTATTGAATTTTTTCAGACCACGGGGAGCTCTGTAGGACAACCGTTCGTTCCCAACGAAAACTTGAGGGTTGGACTTGAGATAAATCAGAAACACGAGTGTGAATCGCAAAAGAGGTCTAATCCCCGTTTAAATTTTAGCTGACTGAAATATGATCGATGGTTTTCTTCAAGTTGGTTGGTGGTGACAATGGCAAAGCCGTGTTCTTTGCAGACTAGTGATCTATACAGAAAAATAATAAACCTTTGTGTAATCACTTGCAGCGTTTTTCTCTAGCTATTATGGTTCGATTTTGATGATTCCAGCGGCAATTTTTTCAATTCCCTAGACTGCTGCACTAATGAATTTCGAAAATTTCAAATTTAGGTAAAACTTTAACCCTAATTGGACCATGGCGTCACTAGTGTTACCAAAACATCTTAGAAATTCCACACCTGTCCCAAGGTGTCGTCAGATTAACTGGATTTAAATTGCAATTTATTAATGGACAAAACTGAATTTTTCAACCATTTTTTGGAAGACAAAAAATGAAAATGAATTTTGAATAAAATTTTGTAGGTACGACAAAATTTTTTCATAGATTTCTTGGGAAATTTTTGTCACAACTTTATTTTGATACTTTTAATAACCC
Source organism: Apolygus lucorum (assembly GCA_009739505.2). Classification (NCBI taxonomy): domain Eukaryota; kingdom Metazoa; phylum Arthropoda; class Insecta; order Hemiptera; family Miridae; genus Apolygus; species Apolygus lucorum. The sequence continues at coordinate 44,196,978 of CM019169.2, forward strand.
ACAAACATCCTGTTGTCCATTAAATTCAAAATTGCATCTTAGGAATTCCTCACCTGTCCCGAGGTGTCGTCAGATTAACTGGATTTAAATTGCAATTTATTAATGGACTGAACTGAATTTTTCAACCATTTTTTGGAAGACAAAAAATGAAAATGAATTTTGAATAAAATTCTGTAGGTACGACAAAAATTTTTTCATAGATTTCTTGGAAATTTTGTCACAACTTTATTTTGATACTTTTAATAACCCACAAACATCCTGTTGTCCATTAAATTTAAAATTGCATCTTAGGAATTCCTCACCTGTCCCGAGGTGTCGTCAGATTAACTGGATTTAAATTGCAATTTATAATGGACTGAACTGATTTTTTTAACCATTTTTTGGAAGACAAAAAATGAAAATGAATCTTGAATACAATTTTGTTGGTACGACAAAAATGTTGTAAATTTTTTCCATAGATTTCTTTGGACATTTTTGTCATAACTTTATTTTGATACTTTTAATAACCCACAAAATCCTGCTGTCCATTAAATTTAAAATTGCAATCCAATTATGATTACTCCAGTGACACCTTGGGACAGCGGAGGAGTTCCTGAGATGTTTTCGGTGACAGTAGTGATACCATGGTCCAATAAGGGTTAAAAGCCTGCAATTTATGGAAAATTCTAACCGGAACGAACGGCGACCGACTGAGACCCTCATTCATATTACTACCTGTGAATGTTGTGAACCACAACTATACTTATATACTTACTATACTTGTAGAGACACCTGCCTTCTCAACAAACTCAGAAGGTACTACTGATGAATAGGAATGGTCGACAGTGCTCTCGGTAGGCAGTCGAAGTAACACGCATTGCTTGAATAATTTCAGCCTGAGAAAGCTGCTGAGACCATCCCTACTTCTCCTATGTAGTACCTACACGATTTTTTATGTGGAGGATTTGGTACTAGCATACCTAACATACTGTATGTTAGGGTGGGGGGTAAAAAATGTAATTATGCCAAAATGTGAATCTCCTGATCACCCTGTTTCCAAAAAGTACCCACACAATTTTTTATGTGGAGGATTTGGATCTAACATACTGTATGTTAGATGGGGGTAACATACTGTGTTGTAGGGATGGGGGTAAAAAGATATAGTACCCCTAAATGCAGAAAAATGGACCCCTATATAATACGTAAATGTTAACGTGGAAAAAAACAAAAAAAAAAAAAACACGAGAAATCTTCGAAAACCGGAAGATTTTGAGTACTTAACAACTCGGTTGATAACTGAAACCACTTGGTTGATAAATGAAGCGACTGCTCCGGACCAGTCGCTAGAAAAGTGGCTTCGAAAACCACTTGAGTTGCTTCAGTTATCAACTGAAACGAGAAAAAAGATGCTTTTAGTGAATTGGAATAGGTTCGCTATTACTTACTTACTACGTAGCTCTACAGCCCTGTGGTGGGCCCTGGCTTCCTTCACAGCTTCCGCCATTCAGTGCGGTCCATCGCCTTCTGTCTCCAGTTCCTGGAGCCTAAACGTCGCAAATCCTCCTCCACATCCTGGATCCATCTGGTTCTTGGCCGTCCTAATCGTCTCTTTCCCATGATGCTCGCATGTAGTAGCTTGTTGGGCATTCTGTCCCGCTGACATGCGCTCCACGTGACCAAGCCACTCAATCCGCCTGGATTTGATGAACTGGACGATGTCCTCGTGCGGATATAATCGCTTCAGCTCAAGGTTGGTCCGTATGCGCCATTCCCCATTTTCACAAATTGGCCCAAAGATTTTGCGCAAAATCTTGCGCTCGAGAATGCGGAGCATATTCGTGGCAGCTGAGCTTAATATCCACGTTTCAGCTCCATACGTTACAATAGGGCGCACCAGAGTCCGGTAAAGCCTCATCTTGGTCGTCCTTGATAGCAGGGTAGACTGGAAAAGCTTCAGATTCGCAAAGTATGCGCGGTTCCCTGCCATAATCCTCTTCTTTATTTCATCCAAGACCAAGTTATCCTTATTCAGCTCAGCACCAAGGTACGTAAAAGACCAAACCCTCTGAAACGTGCAACCATGCAGAACCAGGTCATCCATTGTCACAGGCTCACCATACCGGGGCATGTACATATATTAATAGTGTTGAGGATCACTAGTGATTACTATTATGACAAACTTAGAAACGATCATGTGAATTGAGTGTTTGATTGCTGCTAATAAAAAATTGTTGTTCTAGGTTTGCTACCGACCTTAATTGCCTTGTGTATTTCTGTTTGTACCATTATCAGTGCGATTAGTCAGCTTATCGCATAATAATAGGTCGCTATTATAATATCCATAATCGCCGGAATAATAATAAAGGAAGATATAATAATATCCATATAAACCGGAAGATTTTGAGTACTTAACAACTCGGTTGATAACTGAAAACCACTTGGTTGATAAATGAAGCGACTGCTCCGGACCAGTCGCTAAGAAAAGTGGCTTCGAAACCACTGAGTTTCTTCAGTTATCAACTGAAACGAGAAAAAAGATGCTTTTAGTGAATTGGAATAGGTCGCTATTATAATATCCATATCACTAACTCCGAAAATTAGCCACCCAGTGGTTTCGGGAAACCACTCAGTTGCTTCGCGAAGCCACTGCGGGCGCGTTTGGTGAATTGGAATAGGGCCCCAGGTCCACCAACACACCTAGTACCAACTGCTTATACAACTGCTTACCCGTCGATTCGCATTTGGCTTCATTTCAGTTGGTTTTGAGAAGAAAAGTGTTGTGGAAAAAGACTGCGACACTTAGGAATTTCACAGTGGAACCCCCCTGTGCCCCCATTTAGGCTACCATTTTGTATGATTATGCTGTATCAAAGTTGGATAGTTATTTGAGAAAAATTTTATTAATTTTTGTTCGTGAAAAGGTACTACCTACTTAGTACTACTCTGTAAAGCTTTTATGGTATGGAATTAACCCATTTCCCGCCACTGATGCGTTTTTCGCATCGTCACTATGATTTTTATTAAATGTTGAAAATAGTGAAAATATCGGCAAGAAGAAATTTTTTCTCGTTCATTGCTGTTCCTAAAAGTTCCAGAAAAATTGTCTTTGACGTTCGGGAGCTGAATGCGATTTTGGAAAAGTTTATGAAAATGAGGGCATTTTGCGAAAGGCATGATTATGGTGGCTCAAATTCGATTCTGGGCGAGTGAGCGTTCTGGGCCATGAGTTGAAACTGATTACGATCCTCAGACTTTTACATTTTACCAAAAACAATGAACTGGATAAAACATATCGCTTTGGAAAACTCTCAAATCTCATTTAAAAAGTAAAACTCTCAAATCTCTTCCCGGGTTCGAGGACTCTCAGGAGTCCCGGGTTCGACTCCCAGCCAGGCCAAGAAATTTTTTGATCCAATCACTACTCACTTAAATTTTCATCCGAATTTGATGAAATTTTCTAGGATTGTCCAGATTAGCGTGTAGATGGTCCCCTATGAGGGTAGTGAAGGGTACTTAGAGATTGGTGTTTTGAGATTAACTACTATGCATCGGATCATCTATATAATCGGGTTATGGATACGAGGAAGCTATGTGCCACACCCACTTGGCAGACTTTTTTTAACTTTTGGCTGGGGTCAAGGAATTTTTCGCGACACCTTTTCCCCAATCACGATGAGCATTCGGCGATTTTTAAAGCTTCCTTCAAACTTCGACTGGCTATTTTTTTGTAATTTCGCAAATGCATCAAAAAATTGTGTTTTTTTACCGAACATAAAGGAAATTTAAATCGAAATTTCAAGAGCTAGAGCGTTTTCAAAATCTCAGCCCTTATTTTTCAACCCTTAGAAGTGAATGAAATCAACCAAAAGCTTCGGTACACAATAGAATAGACTCCAAATGGAGCCCATATACTAAATTTCATCAAAATCGGTCGGTTTTGTTCGATTTTTGGATTCTACGTAAAAAATTTGAGGGGGAGGGGAACATTTTGTTCCCAAAGGTTCGTTACTGACAATAATTAACCAAAAACCGATGATTTTCATTATAAAGAGGCATATTCCCCATTTGTATTACATTTTTCAGTACTTATTTCCAAATACGCCCAATAATAATATCCGCACCCAAATAATAGGCCAGAATTATTTAGATGTTTATACCCAACTGGATCGGTTTTGTTTCGACCAAAAACTAAAAGTTACAAACTTCAAGTCCATTTGTACAGATTTGAAAGGTACCTACTGACAGGAAAAAGCCAAACTAAATGAGCAAAAACCTACGTGTACTTGGTTTGATCGAGGGTAAAATAAAAATGCCCGGTTTTCCAACTGCGGACTATAATTCTAAATAATACCGGATAACAAAAAGTAGGTATTTATTACATTTAAAATAAAATGCCACAAAACCATTCAAGGAAATTGTCACCGTAAGGGAAAGCGAATCTCCATTAAATGAAGTGAATAATGAACAGAAATCAATAAGCGAATAAATAAAAAACGTTCATTCATGGTAACATAGAATAATAGCCACATTCGCACCAAGCTTGATAATGATGAAAATATTTTGCAATGAGCATTATACAGCTGCATTATGATTTATAGTATCTACCTAACAAGTGTTATGTACACAGTGGATATAATGAAATAAAATCTCAAGACCGTAAGTCTTGAGGTGAAAAGGCACGGAATTAGTGGTTCGAGAGGACTAATTTCCTTCATTTTGCTGTATTTCGACATGAAGTTACGATAAATAAAAGGCTCAGATTTGGGTGGCACCGTGATCACAGAGACAGCACAATTCATTCAATTTCTCCTGCAAATGGATCAGCTTTATCAATTGCTCCAAATTGACAGCTTTTCTGGCCAGGTTCGGAAAGGATTCTCATAAACATTTAGGAACCTCCAAAGAAGGGGGGACAGACAGGGGGGAGACAGTTATCACAATAGAGAGTTCCTTGTAGGTGAGGTTCGACTTAGATGCAGCTTGACGTATTCTCAATTTGGCACTGTATTGTCGATACGGACCAGCCATATTTGATCCAGGGCTGGGATACTATGGTGCCGGATTGGATAAGGTTCTTATCACAATACAACGCCAGATTGACAATACGTCACGCCATATCTGAGCCGAACCAAACCTACTAAGAACTCTCTATTAGCGAGTATATGGCGTGACGTATCCTCAATCTAGCGCCATATTGCTGATTAAGACACGCTAAATTCGATCCAGCGCCAGGTTCTACCGTATTATTATGGCACTAGATCGGATACAGCGTGTTCTTATCACAATATGGCGTTGGATTGACGATATGTCACGCTGAACCAAACCTACTAGGAACACAGAGTACTGGACACAAGTTAACAGAGGAGAAAGCTAACGTTAAAATGCGTGCAAGCATTTTTGAGGCTGCTTCAGTTGCGCCACCTACTTTCAGCTAAAGAAATTCTAAGGAAACTGAAGTGGTGGGGGGAGGCCACACTCTCATCATGCCGCTTCTTTTCGAATCCTTTCAAATGACCAGACATCATTTAGATTTGCAAAAATTAGTTGGAAAATCCAGTCGAGGCGACAGGTATTCCCAAGTTGCTCTAACAATAGTTGCTGTCCCTATTGCCAGTAGTTCAAATGTTCAATTGACAACTGCCACCCATAGAACATTTGCAACCCATTGTATTATTGAAAATTGATCGATTTTTTCATACATATCGAGAATATAACTAAATGTTATCAAATTAATTACGTAGATGCGGCCGGTGACGCCCCAAAGAGAAAAATATGTGTTAAACAAGGTGACTTATTGCGATAAGGTTGGGAACAAGCAATCATGAACGCGATCTGTTGCACTCATCTAAAACAGTTTTAGATGAGGACGTAGTTACTACGTCCTTGAGCTCCACCAATCAGAAAGCTTCTTGGGCTCCCAGCTTCAGCTTTCAGCCCAGTGCTCTCTAATAACTGTGAGGAAGTGTTCCAGATCTCCCTAGGGTTCTCAATGTAAACCGAGAGAAAGCTCAGGCGACAGTGAACTTGGCTGAGAGTTGGGGATGACAAAGAATTCTCCTGAAAGTCCCCTGACGGAGCCCCCCCCCCCCATCACTACCACCACTGACCATACCTAACCGGGTGTCCTCCTTCAACTGGGTAGCATTGTCGTTGCTCGCTCTAGTCTCCTCCTAATGGGGTCCCATCACTCTTTGGCTGCAAAAATTCTCTCATATTGACACGAGCCAAAATCCAAAATGTTGGGAAATCGTGATTCCTTGTGGCAGCTTTACCGAATGGGCTCACTAACTGAGATCTATGTGTTATCTATGTGCGGTATCCTTGGATTTCACCTTGATCCCAATAAAATAAAGAGTTCCTGAGTGATGAATAGACCCTTTTCCAGGGAGTCTGATGTACATGAAGAAAACGTTGGTTTTCTGAACTGCAACACAGAATGTGTTTTTACGGAAGAGGTTATTAAGTTTGAAAGGGTCAGTCACTTGATAGTAAAAGATGTTGGTGATGAGAATAATTTATCCAATGAAGTGATACTGGGCGAGCTAAATTTGCTCACTTTAATTCCTGCGGCTTTTTGAGGAGCACTGGGCATCCACGAACCTTCTCCATCTATCCTGATCTGGCGCCAGTCTCTTTACTTCCTCCCAAGTCATTCCAACACTTCTCGCTCTCTTCCCAATGGGCTCGTCTCCAAGAAACTATGCTTTCCCCGCTTTCTTCTCAGTGGCTCGTCTCCAAGAAACTCTATGCTTTCCCCGCTTTCTTCTCAGTGGCTCGTCTCCAAGAAACTCTATGGTTTCCCCGCTTTCTTCTCAGTGGCTCGTCTCCAAGAAACTCTATGCTTTCCCCGCTTTCTTCTCAGTGGCTCGTCTCCAAGAAACTCTATGCTTTCCCCGCCTTCTTCTCAATGGCTCGTCTCCAAGAAACTCTATGCTTTCCCCGCTTTCGTTCACCCTGGGGGCTCCAGTGGATCTGTCTCAATGGCATCTTCTCTTCAGAGTTCGTGATCAATCCTTTTTTATATAAATATTTTTTGACATACGAAACATTCTGTGTTTCATTGGTTTGATCCTTGATCATAACATCAACAGTCAGGGAGTGTCCCCCGAATATCAATCCTCACATATGGTATAAAGAATGACATTAGATTGAAAAGTTCGGGAAACGTCCAGCTTACAGACACCAGAAATACAAAAGATATTTGTAAGAAATGTGTAATACCAGGAGAAATAGAATGAACTGAGCGCCACCTGTAGAGAAGGAACCTACTAAAAGTGAGGCTGCCAAATAAGGAGTAAATGAGAATCAATGCAATGGAAATTAGCATAACTTGACCACAACTTGATATGGATTGAACAATTCATATCTAATAACATTTATTCTTATAATATCATCAACGTAAAAGTTGGAAATCTCAAAATAATTATGCTATCACAAAATATATAGAAGCAAATCTGTTAAATAATATGAGAGCTGAAAGTGATTGGAAAACAAGAATAATGAATTGTAAATGGGAATAATGTTTCATCAGCAACTAAGGGCAGCCATAAAATAAATAAGTACATTTTATATGAAGCTATCTAGGTGGCAATGGATATTTATTTACAGAAAATGTTATGTAAGGTTATTAGGGTGAATAAAATTTAGGGTCGTGGAAGTGTAGATTTTTAGATATTTATGTATGTACATTTATCTTTTTCACTTCCATGTTCAGCGAAGTTGTAGGCGAATCTGTCAGCATTTTGTACTTCATGCTGAAACAGTCAACCTGAGAGCTGGCTAAACTTCTTGCTCTACTTCCTCAACATGGAAGAATTGATTCCTGATAAGACGGTGTATGGATGTTGTAAACAGAAGGGTTAGGCTTGAGCCTGCAGCAGTTTACTCATCACAACGACGAACAGAATACTTCTGTAGCCATTCAGTCGCAAGACACATTTTTAATGACATTTCCCCAAATTAGTCTACTTATGTATCAACTCAAGTATGAAAACAGTAAATTTAAAGGCAAATCTTCAAATAATTAAAGAAAATTTGATATCGTGGAATGGTTAAACAATGTTGGGATTATCCTCATTGAAAATTATACTCTCAGTATGAAGATTATTCAAAACCAAATCATAGAAAAGACTATTTTCATCATACATAGGTGTACGTGTAAACAGTCTCAGTTGTATCTCTAGCCTACGCTTTTCAGTACAAAACAGGTTAATCCGGCGTAAAGGCTTTTAAATCATCAGTCAAATACATTCTAGTGTTAGTTTGAATGGAATGGAGATGAAAACGACCTTCTAAACGGGGGTCTGGAGATCCATTGGAAACCAATATGTGAGGCGGAAAGCGAAAAGTGACCTCTTGTCGGCGTTCGTCGAAACGGAGTTATTGCTATTTTCTCAATCTGTATAGATTTATGAATAATTTAAGACCAAAAGCATCCTTGTAGCTCAAAAAATGACGAAGCTGCAGTATTTCAGTGTTTTATAACAGAAAAAATGGATTTTGAGAAAAACGACCATAAACTTCAAAATGCTATCTTAAATCTTAGATTCTTAAGGGGGTTCGGTAGTCATAGGGTAAAAATAACCTTTTTCGTGACCCATTATCTAGACAACGGTAAGTTCGATCTGCATGATTTTTTTTTCATGTTGTTCAGCTACTCAAGGACAACAAATAAGCATATTGCTTTCCAAAAATATCTTTAAACTGTTTTTGTACAGCTATTTTAAATAACCCTTTTTTTGAGTCAAACAAAAAAAAATTTCTCGGCTTCCAAGTATTTTGTTTACAAAAAGCATATGCTAATGTGTAGAACTATTATTCTTTCATAACACAAAAAAAGAATCATCTCGATATCATGCATAGTTCCAGAGATAATGGGTCAAACGCATTGAAAAACATAGTTTTGATAAAAACGCAATAAACTGAAAAGGTACCTACTACGACGATTACGTCACGATGCGTGCCAACTTGTTTCTCTTTTCCATGAACCTCTATGAAACTTCGTCAAAATTTTAGGGTTAAGAATTTTTTTATTGCTACATGAATAATGTGCTTCACAGCAACTTCCATAAGCATAAAAAAGTGGAAAAAATGGCTTGTGCAAATGTTGAACAAGCAATAGCAGAGTAACTCCACTGGTACCGAAAAGCGGTTCGGAGATACTCAACTTCAGGCAACGATTGCAGGACATTTCCTGACTCAAACATGAAAGTTTTATACACCAAAATGTCGGGGATAATGTATAGAATAATATTTTTTAATAATCTGAAAAATGAAATTTTTGAAAATTTTCGACTACCGAACCCCCTTAAATCGATATTTTCTTATTTAGGTTACTTTCGATTCGATTCGATCTTTCAGGCCTATACACTTGGGTTCTAGAGGGTCCAAGGATCAATAATCGATAGAAGGTGAAAAATCGATACTTTCGACCTTCTTCCAGTTTTTAGCCTTCTCCTCGAAATCAGCTTTGTTGACAAGAGGTCTGTTGTAAAGTCACATCCACAACATGAACATGGGGTTGTTGGGGTAGGGTAATAGAGGGTGTTTTTATCTCCTCGGAGCCCTTCTTATCCCTACCCAAGTCAAGGTCATGCATCCCCGTTGCGCAACCCCTGGGATGAGCAGAGGTGGTCTCATTAGGTTTCCCTGGTGGACCCCTCTTGTAGTTCCAGGGGTGGCTGAATGACCCTCTGGCGATTAGGGACCCCTGTTACCGGGTTCCCTGACCCTTCTAAAATGTGCTTCCCCCGTTATGAATAGAAATGACAACGAGCCTCATAACCCCCACCAGCCCATTGGCACGCGGGGTTCTGGGGGAGGCGCTCAGAGGCGCCCAGGCAGGGGCTTTGGCCATCCTCTCCTACCACCTCTTCCTCATCATCCCTTCCCTCTTCCTCTTCCACTGCCTCTTTGAACGTGAGCGAGCATTCACTAACAGGTCTGGCCTTGGTCTCCACGTCAGACAGAAGCATCCTGTTGCTGCTAATGCAGCAATTAAAATAGAAAGAGTACAGCCTAGGTCTGCTTCCGAGGATTTGCGCAGGATGGCGGGTGATGGGGTGGTGGCTGTGCGCAGTGGGGTACGTAATATCAATGTCTATTTAAGTGAGCGTTTTCCCACACGCACAGTCAATGCCATCTCAAAACTCCGCCAGAGGCCTCACTATAGGCAGCTTGTCCAGGATGCTATCCTGGCAAATAGCAGTGGGGCCTCTCCTGCATCTCCTATTGCTGACATGGAGCAGCAGCCTACCATTCAGAATCCCTCCCCCGGGACCTCCGGTCTTCTTGCCAATCTGAAGACCGAAGTCATGAGGCTCGGGGGGCAGGTAGGCCGCATTTAGGCTACGAAAGCACCTATCTGAAGGATCTGGCAAGGCGGGCTGCTGAAGGGTCAGAAAACCTGGAGGATGAGGTTGGAGCCTATCTAGGGAGAATCATTCGTTTACATCCATGTACCTACTCAGATAACCACTCGGCTACCTACACCTGTTACTTCAATATATTCAGTTCATAAAAAGACCACGTTCTCTCAGTTTTCAGATTCCCTTAATAATTCAAATTAATTATTAATCTAGGGTTCATATTAACCCAGAACCAACAAGGTCCCTTTTCGCTTTCCGCCTCACATATAGAAATATCAACAACCACAAACATTAGTCCCAATTAGGCGAGTACCTTCGTGAATTTCCGATTGTTACGGTTGTCACAATCGCCTAATATACGAGGGAGGAATTAATTGGTTCATGTTGACTTCATTATTTAATTAGGTTAAAACAGACATCGATAAAAATTGTCGATTGCACCATAAATTTAAAATTTCAGTCGTTTCCGAATTGATAAATTCTTAGTAGGTAGGTATTGGTGGAGCTAACAATACCTGAACACGGTCTCCAAAAGGGACTTTAGAACATAATCTCACCAAACGAATTTTCAACATAATTTAATAACAAATGGAACAAATTTGACTAAGGGGTCAAGAGCAGTAACAATTTCGTTAGTGATACAATTTCAATTGCGCCTTTTCATTATAATCAAAGAAACTTGAACCAGATCTAAGAGTTCAGAAGCAGGGAGGGAAACATGAGGAAGATGCCCTAATGTGGGATTATTTCATGTTCTGTGATGACAAAGTTAGGAAACATCGAAGAAGATGAAATAAAGTTTTTCCTACATAAATCACAGTGACACGTTTCGGATGACTACTCCAGGCAGTCTAATATGTTTTTTGAAATGCCCAGCCTGAATCATGGTGAAAAGCAAATAATAAAGTATTGAGTCAGCACTGCATGGAAGTAGCATTTCAATTGCTACTTCCATGATGGATTTTCTGCCTGTGAAGTTGATAAAATCCCATCTCCCGACCAGCCAAGGGGGTGACACTACTGAAACCAGTCGAGTGGCACACTGAAATTACTGTGGCAGCAGCGAAGGAGATGTTCTTAGTGATGTCACCAGTGCACAGACACATTGGGAACACTCATCATGTACTTTCATCATGTATCAAGAAAAAATAGTCAATGACGAAGAAAAAGCGTTTCAAGTACACACCGTGTAAAAATTATCATTCAATAACATCAATAATGATTTGTTATGATGTAACTTAATCATCACTTCTTCACCTTACTGTTCAAGGGTTTATACAACTTCTCTATGACTAAGAAATCCCAGGATGCTGAGCGTTAGTTCCTCAAAAGCTGCCTTGTGTTACTTGTAAACATAGTTACTGTTCGCAGATAGAAAGAATGCGGCTGGCCAATTTTTCAAAGGGTATACCTGCTAACATAGACGACTACCTGTTCCAAAATCTTAGGTAGCCTGGTGAGTCAGGCTGGGGAAAGGGCCGAGCCTCCATATCTCAGACCTTCGTAATTTGGGCATTGAGCAACTCGAGTCATAATGAGTTAGAGAGCCCTTCCACTCTGCCAATTGTTAGGAAAGAAGTCCATCTCGATTGTGAGTTCACTTGCCCTCCAGGTTTACTCTTCATTCACCTTTAAAATTTGAAAGAAGCACCATCCTTTACTGGAAATAATTTTTTGTAGGAAAATGGGAAATTTGGCGCCCTTTCTAACGGTGCCCTTATTTTACATGTTTACAGTAAATTTAGGTAGTTCAGGTAATTTTAGTGACATGTTCAAGAACACGAAAAAAAATTTGAAATAGAAAAAAAACTTGGAAAAACAAGGGGTTAAAACAAAGATGCTACGATACATTTTCTTACTTAAATTAGATCTACGATCGATCCTTGAAGTTTGGTCGACACCCTGTTTAGAATTGATAACCACTCTCTTAAAGTATGTGAACGATCTGTGAAAATCAATCCTTCTAACAACCCTCAACCCTCAACAACCCTCGGTGTCATTTTCCCTGGCTTGAGTGGCAGGTAGAAGAAGGACGATGTTTTTAGGACTGTAATACACAAGGACACCTAACCAAACCATCCGCATTCTTTCCATCTGCAAACAGTACACCCACCATCCCTTCCACCATTGTCCACCTGAAGACATTGCTATAATCTTTCAGATATTTCTGTGTGCATGGGTGAAAGTGAGCCTTCAACTTTGCCACGTGCAGGGATATTCCCCTTCTCCTCTTTCCACCAAAAGATAGTTTCCCTTCCGGCTCATTTTGTTCAATTTCAATAACGTCCCTACGCTACAGGCAAACCCCTCTCGAGCTTCCTGACAAGTGCGATGGTTGCGGAGCACATCCGAGCCACGCGGTCAACTGCAAGAAGGGAGGCCTCGTAAAAAGGGGTCATGATGAAGTTAGGGACGAGTGTGCCAAACTGGCAGGTCTTGCTTGGGGTGATGCTACATTGGAACCAGTGCTGCAAGAATCCAATGAGAGAAGCCCGATGTTAGTGGCCAATATCAAAGTTCAAAGAGTTTGGGAAAGTGCGAAGCTGGCGTTTTTCGACACACGCATTATCAATGCTGACGCTGCCTCGTACCTTTCCCAAACGTGGGACTCCACAGCACAAACAGAGGCTGGACAAAAACACGCCAAGTATGACAGAGCAGCTGAACATCTCCGAGGATCGTTCACACCTCTCGTCTGTTCCTGTGACGGCGCCCTTCATCGTGAATATGAAGTGTTCTTGAAGAGGCTGGCTTCCGCACTGGCAGACAAATGGAGCAGGCCCTACTCCCACGTGTTAGGGTGGGTGAAGGTCCGGACCCAGGTGTCGATAATCAGAGCCGTGTCCCTTCGACTGAGGGGCATGAGGAAGACTATCCGATCCCTGGGTCTGGAGGACGGTGCAGCAGAACTCCAGATAGAAGAGTGAAACAACGATAGAAATTCTGTCTCAATCCACAAATGGGTTTTTCCGACGGCATGAAAAGCGCGTCACAAACTTGATAAAAGTAAATTTGGTTTCTTTCAATAACGTTAAGAGCTGTTTACCATTTGATTCATTTTAAACCTAGTTCTGGCACTAGTTTAATTGGATTCATAGACAATTTGGAGACTGGTTAGATTTAGTAGACCGCAGGGATACTTTTGACATGGATATGTCTTAGTTCTGGGAGTCATTCCAAAATTTTCGACACACAAAACAATGCAACGTTTTTTTTCTGATGCTGTTGAACGCAGGAAGCTGAAATTTGAGAGGCAGGGTCAATCGATACATACTTCTATACATCATCAAAGTTGATGATCACTGATCAGCTGAGTGAGCTCCAAGGCCATTTCCTCTCCTGTTGAACGCAGGAACCTGAAATTTGAGAGGGCGGGTCAATGGAGAATGCTGAAGGCGCCTGAGTGGTCACTGATCAGCTGAGTGAGCTCATCATTTAAATTGCCATCATAAGACACATCCATGTACAGATGTATCTGCATGCAGTGTAGATACTCTGTTTCTCGTTAGGTTGGGGTCACTTGCTGCCACCCTGGAACTGTAGTCAGCATCATCCCACGCACACAAAAATATCTGACGAAAATAACTACCTATATCCAATGACTTGAAAATTAAAAAAAAAATAGACCACCAATCACCTACTTTATGAATAATTTGAAATAACAGATAACAACAACAGTAAAATTAAAAAAAGATACCTGCAGACATAATTGAACTGAATATCTCATGGAGGAAAGTGTGAATTTTGAGTTGAAAGGTGAACTGGATGTTTAGAAATTGTTGATTAGAAGGAACACCATAAATTTCTCTCTGCACTCAGCTCATTTCAATCTGATCTAAGATGACGAGAAATTTAACATCGCTGTGAAATTCCAGCAATCGTAAAAAAAAGTCTCCTTGCTTGCCCTATTTTCAAAAATAATTTGATTAAAAAAAATACTCCATTTTTATGTCAAGTAAAATAAAATATCTACTGTCAATTCGGATTGAGTACTTAACCTTCTTGAGGAGATCCTGGCCTGAAATTACTGATACATTTGGAAGGGCCAAAATACAACCGTACACGAGGTTATCGTCGTTTCCTAAAATTACGTTACTTCTAAAAAAACAAAGTCCTCCCGTGGATTGGTTTTGTTGGTGGAAGATGGGGCAAAAATCAAAATTTGGGTTCAGATTGGGTTTGAGTAGGACTTGAACGATGGAGATCAGGATGCAAAACTGCAGCCATATTAGTTAATCCATAAACCTGTCTAAAACACGAATGACAGATTTCTGAGGACCGTTCGTGATGGGCCAGCTTTAAACTTTAAAAGAATGATATTTTTTTAAACCGAATTAATACATGAAGATGGTAATTTCATCGGTTCCCCTGAAAGCTTCTCAACTCATAAACATGTGACCTGGAAATTTTCGAATAACACGTACCATGCTCAGCTCCCGAATATTGATTAGAGTCAATTGTAAAATCAAACTCCCTCGAGTCTTACCTTCATATACACCCTAAAATGGTGTAAAATCGGGATAAAACGATAAATGCCGAGCAGCGAGGGGGTCAACAAGTTCAATAACGAATGACTTAATCGACTAGTTACGTTCCGTTTCTGGCTTCTTCTTCGTGGCTGGGGGGTCGACGTTGACGGAACGCCGCCTGAAAGGAGCTGGCGTTGAGGCCGTCGATTCTTTGAGGACTTTTCTTCTGAGTTCGGGCTTGCTAGGGAGAGAGAGTCGCCTACGAGCATCTGGTTGTCTCGTCCTCTTGTCGATACCTGGAAGGAGAAATTCGAGGTTAATTTGTTGTGGCATTTATTTATTTATGTGAATACGGGACAAACCCAATTACAAATGAAAAAAAAAAAAAAAAAAAAAAAAAAAAACAGTGTAGTCAAATGGTCAGAATAGAACAGAAATATAGCGAATGATAGAAATATAACAGAAATATAGCGAAAACTTTAGTAAGGTTGGGTGGGCGGGGCCTTCTTCCACGAGTGGAGTTCCAGGATGAACACCTAGAGAGTCGGCAGATGACAGAACGAGGTCTAGAATGTTCCCATGGGCATTGGGCAGGTAGTTGCACTGGCGAAGGCTGAGGAGTTGGATAGACTCAAAAACAGCATAGGCTCTAGAGGTAGGCTGACAGAAGGGAGTCTCACAGTCCCAGTCGCTCGCAGAGATACCTGGCAAGTTATAGTCACCCGCCAAAAACAATCTGGTAATCCGGCAAGATTGCACCCAGGGACTCAAGATCTTCGAAATGCCGCTGGAAGGTTGAGAGGCGAATAGGATGGAAGGTAGACAGCGCCAAGGACCAAGTGATGATCAGGTAAGATCACGAATATTTGTTCGATGGTGTTGGGGAGAATGTGCGCATAAGAACGGAAATGAGAAGAGACAGCAATAAGATCGCCTCCTCCTGTTTGTTTCTGTTGGTTATTTGAGGGGGAGCGATCACAGCGGTAAACGTGATAGTTGTAGAGACGAAGCTCGGCTGAGTCAACATACGGATGAAGCCAGGTTTCTGTAAGGATGATAGCATCAAGGTTGGTTATTGATGAGCTGCGATGGAGTGCTGAGAGCTTAGTGTTGAGGCCGCGGACGTTCTGATAGAGGATAGACATTAATTGGTTATGCTCAGTGGCGAGTTTTTTGAAGTTGAGGAGTTTTTTCGCGATCCAGAAGTATATTGCACATTTGGGTGGGCAATGATGCGAGGGGTGCCGGAGATGTACTTAATGGTCAGGCGTTGGCATAACAGCTCAACAGTTCAAGAAACGTAAGAATTGCCAAAATTCTCATAACCTAGCAGAGAGAAGATATTCAGAACACCTCTTACGTTAGAAATTAAAATTTCAACACATTGAAGTCACAGGTAACTTGAGATTCAAATGAGCCTATTAGTGAAATACGAGCAGAATGATGAAGAATAAACACTAAAATTTTGGAAGAACACCAATTTTAGTTTACTATTTTCAATGATGAACCTTTGAAATAGAGCAAGAACGCTGAAATTATCACACAATAGTTTGTTATTCTTGATTTAATTTTATTTATTTATTTATTTTTTTTTGCGTAATTGGATGCTATTGGCTGGAGCCAATTGATGGGGCGGGACTGATCTTTGCGGATGTCGACTTTTGGAGCAGAGTGTATCGTTTTGAAAAATTGGATATTTTACGCATTACGTATACAAACTTCGATACACTTCGGTAAAACTCGCAGTTTTCCGATGGTTCCAAGACATCACATGGAGTAGGATGTGCGGTGCTAGTAGACTCTGGTGTTCACAAATTTTCTCTTCCTGGGCAAACTTCCATCTTTACTGCAGAGCTTTTTGCCATAAATAAAGCCCTGTCATTGGTATCCACTGACAATAACTCGAAGTCATTAGGAAAGGTGTTGATTCCCACCCACTAGTGAAGGATGTACTTGATAAAGTGAGCCGACTGATGGATCTTGGGTCTTCTGTCATACTCTGCTGGGTACCAGGACACGCCGGAAATGAAATTGCAGATCGAAATGCGAAAATTGCAACTGGAGAGCCCACTACCACATTTCTGTATGTATGCGCTGACTACCAATGTTCAATAAAAAGAGAAGTATGGAACAGTTGGAGAACCGAATGGCAGAACATGAGTCACCAAAAGCTATGGGCTGTGAAGAATTGGTCGTCATGTCGTACGAAAAAGCTCTCGGATGGTACTTTGCTTAACTGACGCCGGGAGGAAGTGGTCCTCACTCGCCTCCGGATAGGACATACCCGCCTAACGCATAGCCACCTCATGGAACGAGAAGCAATACCTCCCCCCAACTGCTCAATTTGCCTGTTTTTTCCCAAATTAACTCCCCTCAAGACAAAATGTATTTGGTGATGGAGGGGGCACGCCATAAATTAAAAAAAAAATAAATAAATCAAAAATAATGGGAAGGACGCTCAGGACTCACCCGACGCTGGCCCTAGGGATAAGGGAAGATGAGGAAGGTGGGGTGGGAGAGAAGGATGAAGGGAAGTGCCTCTATAAAACGACCACCAGTTCAAATATGAGCCGAGCAGGACACGGGTGGTGATACCGCGGAGTACGCCTACCGAGATGCCCAACTCGCGCAACTCCGTGGCACTTTTCCCGCACCACACACCGAGCCATGACAAGGTTGCAGCCATCACCCTGATGTTGTTGGGTGCCACTCCTTTTAGCTCCGACACTGCTTGCCGTAAATAATTTGTGTCATATTTCCTTATCTTGGCCCGCCAAGTCTGCTCCATGTCCATGCTGCCATTGACAACTTGGACATCCAGGATAATGCAAGACTGGTCGGGCTTGACGGCAACAATGTCGGGCTTCTTACCCTGGTCACTTGGCATGTGATACAATCTCTCTCTCTCAACATCCCAGCCGCTAGATGACAAGGCACCTGCTATCTGCTTGGCGACCGCATCATGACGTAGAATGCGGGCACCATGAGTCCGAGGACACTGCTGCACCACATGATATAAATGTTCATTTCCACTCCGACAGGCGCGGCAAAGGGGTAGGGTTGTCCCGCGACTACCTCTCGAACATCTCACCGCAGTTGGCAAAGATGCCACGCGGATGGCGTGAAAGTGTTGGTAGTCGCTCTTTCAGAGCACTGTTTATGCCCTCTGACAGTTACCCACTTGCTGACTGAATGCCAAATTTTCAACAACCTCCCACCCGAAACTCCGGAGAATTTAGAAGAGCTCCTGGGTAACAATTCAGCTTGGTTGGACGTTATTTTCGATAAATTGAGAACTTCATCACTATTCTATAAACTGTAATAGCTTTTGTTTTTCTTACGATCTCAATTGTTAATCAATAATTTGTTGTAACCATTTAATTTGGCGCCCATGACCACTTGAAGGTTGCATGTGCCTTAATAAAGAAAAAAGTCCATTCATGCAGCATGAATTAATGAGCGAATTTTCAAAGAAATCATTCAGTTTAAGGTGTGGTTAAGAAAAGGACCAATGGTGTTGCAATTTGTTGTAGAAAGTTTATTTTTCGATTCTTGGTTTATAAATATATGTATATATATTTTTTTTAACTTGCTTTTACACCAATAATCGACGTCACGGAAGACGTGAAATCACTGGGCTGAAAGCTGAATCTGGGAGCCCGAGAAGCGTTCTGATTAGGGAAGCTCCTGGACGTAGTTAAAGATGAATGCGACAGATCGCGTTCATGATCACTTGTTCCCAACCTCACACAACAAGTCACCTTGTTTATCACATATTTTTCTCCTTGGTGCGTTACCTGCTGCAGCTAAGTAATTAATTTAATAACATTTAAATATATTCACGACATGTACGAAAAAATCGTGCGATTTTCAATAATACACTCGGTTTTAAACGTTTCTATCTGTGGCAGTTGTCGATTGAAAATTTGAACGAGGACTCTCTTTTTTTTTTTTTTTTTTTTTTTTTTCGAGGCCATTGAAAAAGTCGATTCTAAAAATTTTGAGGCCATTGCAATAGCTTCATTTTCTTTGAAAATTCGCTAATAACACGCTGCAAATTATTGCTGGGTATGCTTTGAAGGTCTTAGGAGTCCATATTCATGTTCTAGTCGTCTCTACGAACTCATAGAGTACCCACACGGCTACTGCATTTCTGGTTACAACAAATATACGCACGTATTCATTATATATATATATAGCTACAAACTTTTCTTAATTTTGGACAATTTTGATTTTTGAAAAAAGCATTCATATCAGAAATTTTGTGCTGAATCCGAATATACCATAAATTACCATGATTTTCAATGTAAAAACCTCAAAAAACGGGAAAAACCCATTTTTTTGGAGTTTTTTTGAATTTTGGACCACTTTGGATTGTCCAAAATTGCTGGTTAACGAACTTGACCTATGGTTTGTTGTTACAAACATTTTGGCAAAAACTAAAAAAAAAATTTTAAACAATTACTCAAGTTATCGTCCGGAATGACATATATATATATATATATAATGACGGGGTGGGTAATTGACCTTTCTAGACTTGTTGGTTTCATTTGCTTTTATTCAATCGCGACGTTTCGACCCTGGATCAGGGTCCTAATCATGCGAATCTACAAAAATAATACAGGAAGACATTCAGTAAAGGAGTAGGTGACAAATTGGTGGCTAAAAAACGGATCTTAAAAGGTAGTAAAGGTAGTAAATCTTAAGTTACTTACATTTTGTGAGATGGAGTAAATACACATCACTTATTAGCAATAATATTAGTTTTAAACTGTATTACGTTTTTAAAAATGTGGCAAACAACTTCCTGCCTCAAGCAATGATGGCAGTAGACTGGGGAGAAGGTGCCAACATTCCAATCAGGGCGGGGGGGGTTGGGGAGGTTGTAACGGAAAAAACGAACTTATGGAGAGGGGAGGGGCTTATCAGGTAGTATCTAGGTGGTTGTGGTGGACCATTTTGGAGGGAAGGTTTTTGATGTGGAATGAACTGAAATTTATTATTTTTTATTTTTTAAAAGGAAGTTAGGTTATAGATAAAAGATTACTACTAAAAAAAGGGGAAGATTAGTGGAAAGATTAGACCATACCTCATTTGTGAACAATATGAGGTATAGTCCAATCCACCCAATAATTTTGGTAACTATTTTAGTAGATTTGAATAAACACTGGAGAGGCCTTTCACATCCCTTTTGTAATTTATGCTTTTGTTTTCATTTCTGATCATGTATGCTATCTCTTTTATCTTCCGTTTTTCAAAGTTTGGTTCAATACAACATATTTTCCAGTTATTCACTATTGGGTTGTGTTTGGTTGTGGCTATGTGTTTTGCTAGGGCAGTGGCGTATTTATCGTTTTCAGGGTCTTGGCTATTTTTATTTAGGGCTTTGTTGTTATCTAAATTGTGGCCTTTCATTCTGTCTATTGCTAGTTGTCTGGTTTCTCCATAGTAGTGGGCATTGCAATCTTGGCATTTAATTTCATACACAACATCACTGATTTCTGATTTCTTCAATGGGTCTTTTAATTTGGAAAAAACTTGTTTATTTTATTCTTATTGTTGTTGTAAAATGCTATTTTTATATTTTTGCTGTAAGAGTTGATTTTTTTCTTTATTTTGTCTGAAACTGGCCCTATATATCTGAGTGAAGCATAAGAGAGATTTGAAGTTGCTGTAGTTGTACTAGTTGTGGGTACGACATTGCTGGTTGTTGGACTAGGTTGAGATGAGTGGTTTTGGGTTCTATTTCGGTTGATTGTTTGGTAAATCAATTTTTTAATAAGTTTGATGGGATATTGGTTTGCAAGTAATACTATTTTTGTGTCTTCAATGATTCTGTTGTGAAATTGGGGGTCAGCTAAATCTAATCTTCTTTTAAATAGGTTTTTGGCAGTATTGAATTTATATTGAAATGGTTGATGGGATAAGAAATTTATAATTCGCCCTGAATAGGTTGGTTTATGGTAATAATCAGTAATAATTGAGCCATTTTCTTGTTTTATTATTTTTAGGTCTAAAAAGGGGAGAGTGTTGTCTTTTTCCATTTCTAGGGTGAATTTCATTTGTGGATTACAAAAAGAGTTGAATTCTAATAGGAGGGATGGAATGATGGTCTCATCTACTATAAGGGCTGAATCATCAACGTACTTTTTTGCCCAAAGTATTTTACTCTCGAATTTTTCAATGATGGTTTCAAAGAATTCGTCTAAAACCAGGTCAGCTATGATTGGGCTGATGGGAGAACCTTGGGGTATG
Source organism: Apolygus lucorum (assembly GCA_009739505.2). NCBI lineage: Eukaryota > Metazoa > Arthropoda > Insecta > Hemiptera > Miridae > Apolygus > Apolygus lucorum. Next base: position 44,218,048 of record CM019169.2, read on the forward strand.
CCTTGAATTTGTTTGTAGTATTGTGAATCATAGAGAAGGTAGTTACTGTCTAGCACAAAGTTGAGAATTTCTTGAAATTGGGTTGTAACTAATTTTTGGGTTCCTAACTTGTATTTGGGGCCAATGTTTATTAATCACTCTGTGGACTAGGTCGATGGGTATGGTAGTGAAGAGAGAAACAGCGTCCATGGAGATGAGTTTATAACTGGGAGGGATGGTAAGGTTTTTTAATGATTCTTTAAGTTCAAAAGAGTTTTTTACGTTATATTTATGGTTATCGATGCAGGGTTTCAAGAAATGTATGAGATATTTGGATAGGTTGTAATTTGGACTATTTATTGAACTAACTATAGGTCTGAGTTGTTGGGGGTCATCTTTTTTATGGACTTTTGGAAGAGCATAAATTCTTGGGGCTACGGATTTGTGGGTTACTAGTCTAATTTGGGTAGTTTTGTCAATTATTTTTTTCTTTTGTAGGTTGTAGATTAATGAATTGCCTCTTCTTTCCAGTGTTTTTGTGGGGTCTGTATTTAATAGTTCATAGGACTGTTTTTCTTTCAACATGGTGCTCAAACGTTTGTGGTACTCATCTTTATACATCAGTACAGTGACAGCACCTTTATCTGCTCTTAGAATGAGGATATTTTGGTTGTTTCTTATAAAGATTTTGGTTTTTTGAAATTCTTGTTTGGAAATTAAAGTTTGATGGCATTGGTTATCATTTTTTTGTTGGGAGGTTTTGCTGTTGGTGAGAATGTTGACTAAATCGCATCTTGCTTCTTTCTTCCTCTCATCACTTACATCTAAGGTGTTAACAATATTCTATATGTCTGCAACCATATCGATTATTGGAATGTTGTAGTTGTAGTTACAAAATTTCTCTCCTAAGCTAAGAACTTTCTGTATATCAGGTGGTACAAATACATCAGTAAGATTAACAAGCCATTTTTGCTTTAGGTTATCAACAGCTTTGTTTTTATGGTTAGGAGCTGTTGTTTTTGATTTCTCTGTAATCAGATTATTGATCTTTTTAAGTTGTTTCTTTTCCTTCTTATTCTTATACTTATCACATATGTTATCACAGTAGTCAATGATCCTGGACAAAACTTCTGCATCAGAAATGATATTTTCAATACTTGTGAAGGATTTTTCTATGGAATGTTTTAGTTTGTCAGACCTCCACCAATTCATCTTGATTTCTAGTCTTAAAATACTTAAGTTGGTATTATTACAGAGTGTATCTAGTTTCTTATTATGAGGACAATCTTGAAAAAGTGCTAAACGGTTGATCTTTTTGGTGGAGTTTTCTATGTGTTTTGGGGTTAGTGACTTCTTCTTGCAGTCTTCAAGGAAGTTGTTGTCACATTGTAGGGAGCAAAATTTCTTCTTAAGCTCTATCCAATGTTCCACCATCTTCTTGGCATTATAGCTGTAGATCTCTTCAATTGTTTTCAACAGGGACATGGCGGTCTTCCCTTGAGGTAATTAGAGTGTAGAATTGTCTAGTTGAAGTTTATGAAGTCTAGTTGAAGTCACTAACCCCAAAACACATAGAAAACTCCACCAAAAAGATCAACCGTTTAGCACTTTTTCAAGATTGTCCTCATAATAAGAAACTAGATACACTCTGTAGAATTGTCTAGTTGAAGTTTATGAAGTCTAGTTGAAGTCACTAACCCCAAAACACATAGAAAACTCCACCAAAAAGATCAACCGTTTAGCACTTTTTCAAGATTGTCCTCATAATAAGAAACTAGATACACTCTGTAATAATACCAACTTAAGTATTTTAAGACTAGAAATCAAGATGAATTGGTGGAGGTCTGACAAACTAAAACATTCCATAGAAAAATCCTTCACAAGTATTGAAAATATCATTTCTGATGCAGAAGTTTTGTCCAGGATCATTGACTACTGTGATAACATATGTGATAAGTATAAGAATAAGAAGGAAAAGAAACAACTTAAAAAGATCAATAATCTGATTACAGAGAAATCAAAAACAACAGCTCCTAACCATAAAAACAAAGCTGTTGATAACCTAAAGCAAAAATGGCTTGTTAATCTTACTGATGTATTTGTACCACCTGATATACAGAAAGTTCTTAGCTTAGGAGAGAAATTTTGTAACTACAACTACAACATTCCAATAATCGATATGGTTGCAGACATAGAGAATATTGTTAACACCTTAGATGTAAGTGATGAGAGGAAGAAAGAAGCAAGATGCGATTTAGTCAACATTCTCACCAACAGCAAAACCTCCCAACAAAAAAATGATAACCAATGCCATCAAACTTTAATTCCAAACAAGAATTTCAAAAACCAAA
>CM019169.2:44220477-44239581 GCA_009739505.2 Apolygus lucorum
ATAACGATTTTACCGATTTTTTATTGATTATTGCTAGAGGGGGAATTTACCCCTTCCCCTTAATGTCTGGTTTTTTTCTCTCGTATATGGGGCGCTAAACTCGGGGGGAACACAACCCTCAAATTGGTGCATTTTGGGATGAGTAATAACGATTGTAACTTAACCGATTTTTTATTGATTATTGCTAGAGGGGGGGAATTTAACCCCCTCCCCTTAATGTCTGGTTTTTTCTCTTGTATATTGTGCGCATAACTCGGGGGAACACAACCCTCAAATTTGGTGGCAATTTGGGATGAGTAATAACGATTTACCGATTTTTTATGATTATTGCTAGAGGGGGAATTTGCCCCCTCCCCTTAATGTCTGGTTTTTTCTCGTATATGATGCGCAAAACTCGGGGGAACACAACCCTCAAATTTGGTGCATTTTGGATGAGTAATAACGATTTTATAAAATACCGATTTTTTATTGATTATTGCTAGAGGGGGGATTTACCCCCTCCCCTTAATGGTCTGGTTTTTTCTCTTGTATATTGTGCGCATAACTCGGGGGAACACAACCCTAAAATTTGGTGCAATTTGGATGAGTAATAACGATTTACCGATTTTTTTATGATTATTGCTAGAGGGGGAAATTTGCCCCCTCCCTTAATGCTGGTTTTTTCTCGTATATGATGCGCATAATTCGGGGGGAACACAACCCTCAAATTTGGTGCTTTTTCGATGAGTAATAACGATTTAACCGATTTTTCATTGATTATTGCTAGAAGGGGAATTTAGATCCCCTCCCCTAATGCCTAGTTTTTCTCTCGTATATGGTGCGCATAATTCAGGGGAACCCAATCCCAAATTTCGTGCATTTTGGTTGAGTATTAACGATTTTATGGAATTTTTTGTGTTAAAAATAGTTGAATTAAGGAAATTTTCCCCCCTCCTCTCCCCTATCCCTTTTTCCACCCCCATCTGGTGCGCATAACTCAGGGGAACACAACCCCCAAATTGGTTCAATTAGTTGAGTAGTAACGATTTTATAGAATTTTTTGTGTTAAATAGTTGAATTTAGAAAATTTCCATCCTCCTCTCCCCCACCTATTTTTCCACTCCTATCTGGTGCGCATAACTCAGGGGAACACAACCCCCAAATTTGGTTCAATTTGGTTGAGTATTAACGATATTACGGAATTTTTCTGAATATGGCCGAGAAATATTGCTAACTTCACTCCGGTTCACCATATCTACCTTTGGCGTACTTACCCTGTTCCTCGCACTGATCTAATAAAATCACCGTTTTGGTGACAAGGCACCATGGGAGATAGAAATCATGGTCCTTCAGATACAATTGAGAATTCATTATTGCGTTCTAAGTGCAGTGAATGGTACAATGCTGTCGTGGGCAGTGTATCGCAGGACGTAAGACGCGTCCATTGACGCTGATTGGGGAATTAAAGTCTGTAGGTATACTACCAAATCTGAATTCCAGTCGCTAACTGGCCGTCATGCCTACACAAGCAGTAATACTCAAGTACTCCCGCAAGTGATGTAGACTAGAGAAACCTACATTAGTTATGTCATAAAATGTTGTATAACCACATTCTAAAATCCCTGTCTGGAGATACCTCCGAATAACTATGTAAATTCAACGCCTTGATACCAAAATTCATTACCGCCTGTGAAGAGCTTGGTTCAGAAGAGAATGTTCCATCGGTTTCCATTCTGGCGATGTTTTCTCTCCACCGAACAGCGAAGGACGTGCGACGGAAGCAAACAAGCTCGAAACGGAGAAGACTTTCCCTCGCCTCTGCTTAATTCAGGATGAAAATACTAAAAAGCCCACCATACCTTTCGCAACGTCCAATTGCAGATATATAGGGGAAATTAAATTAAAATTAGCTTCTCATAGGGAGCTATAAAGAACGCTACCATCAACAGAACTGAAACAAAACAAACCCAGCGTTGTTGTTGTTTGACCTACTAGATACGAGGCATGGTTGAGGACCTCCATGCTACGTCTATTCCATGGATGCCAATCGTTATTCCATGACACAACACTTGTACCTCCAACATGCAAGGTACTGCTAACCCGCACAGTGTTTCCACTTCGTGGGAATTTTTCCCTTTTGTGGGAAATTCCGGGGGTCCGAGGGAAAAAAAAGGGAAACTTTTTTCTGTGGGAAAAAATTCCCACAGTCAATATTTTTGACCGATTCTTTCATTTTATCACGCTTTTTTGTACAATGATATAATCTAGGGTCGTACCAATACCTCACGTATCCTACATATTTTTTTTACTACCTACATGTTTTTGACCAACAAACTACAATACAAAGCTGACGCATGATCACGCTTGGTCAAGGCAGAAGTAAAGATGAACAACAACTACCGATTATATTTTCTTTTTTCGAAATCTGTGTTTTTCTTGAGAGGAGGCATCCTGTATCAGAGCATTCCAAATATGAGGATAATAATTATCCTCAATAGTCAATTATTGACTAGGTCTTCGAAGTGAAAAGAAAAAATATATCATGGAAAATCATTTGTCCAGTGTAAAGAGTCTAAATTTAGACTCTTTAGTCCAGTGAAAGGTAGGAAAAATTCATCAAGGGCTATGGGAAATTAGGAGGGAATTTTTTACTTGTCTGTGGGAAATCGTGGGAAATTTTAGGATGGGCTGTGGGAAATTTTGGTTTAGTGTGGTGGAAACCCTGAACCCGCACTACAATGTTCCAAAAATAATCGCCTTCAGTTCGGAAGGAAATTTATTATAATGTTGCGCATGTTATAAATTGAAATTAATTAACTGTTAGCCTCATTTAACCCTTCAGTGGTAGACCCCGGAGCGCGGCGCTCCTTCAGCCCATTTTTCGAATACTGTGGTTCACAGTGGCTATCCTGAGGGCTATGATTCACAGTTCCCTCCTAGAAACCACCTCTACGCAGGACCGTACCCTCCTCTCAGTCCCCAAACCCCCTCAGGGTTATTATGGATTGGTTTCTTGCACTAAAACGTGAATGTGTCAGATCGCTCTTAAGTCTGAGCGCTCTTCTGACCCCAAGAAGTGGCTGCAGGAAGATTCTGTCGAAAAGGCAGAACGTGCATCTGACTGAAACGGCTTTGATTAGTCACATTTTAATTGCTCAGTTATTTGTATTTCAGAGTTGAGCAAAAGGAACCTATTTTTACCAATACGTATTCCTGAGTTCAATTTTTAAAAAAACTTTTTCTTACCAATATGTTTTTCATTGAACACTTTTAGATACACCAGTAGATGAGTTGAGTATCACACTCTGACCAAAAACATTTTAAAAATATGATAAATATTGATTTTTTCGGGAGGAAATACCGAAAGAGCGCCGCGCTCCTGGGTCTACCTTTTGCGAGATGAGATTAGGTCTACCACTGGAGGGTTAATAACGATTAGATATATATATCAAACCTATCTCGTATAATTTTGGTTCAAATTAAACTTTTTCATGTATTCTATAGAATAAGGCAATTGCATGTGCTTAAATACGTAGAATAGTGCTTGTACATTGCTTTCTATGTAGATAATTGTGACAGAAACGTTTGCCAAATGGGTGTGGCACATAGCTTCCTCGTATCCATAACCCGATTGTATAGATAATCCGATGCATAGTAGTTAATCTCAAAACATCAATATTTGAGTAGGTACCTTCCACTACCCTCATAGGGGACCACCTACACGCTAATCTGAACAATCCTGAGAAATTTTTTCGAAATCAGATGGAAAATGTAAAGGTTACGGCTGTTACAAGGAATTCACGTTTGCGCATGCGCAGCTACTACTATCAGTCTGGGGGAGATGATTTTCATAGGGGACCATCTACACGCCAATCTGAACAATGCCTAGAAAATGTCATCAAATTTGGATGAAAAATCAAAGTGTTATGGCTGTTACAAGGATTTTACGTTTGCACATGCGCAGAGGCTGTCAATAAGGCCTTGTTTTTCAATGGGGACCATCTATAACCTAATCCGCATAACGGAACAAAATTGTTCAGAAAAGTTTGAAACGTTGAACGCTAGTGGAAATTTCGATTTTGGAGAACTTTTTTTCAACCTTGAAAAGTGAAAACAAAGCTTCCGCTACCTTGGTAGACTCTGAAGCAATAATAATTATCATCTGGTGCTTTTTGTATTACCTATTTACAGTTTAGAAACACCGAATTCAAACTGTGCCCTGGTGATTTTGGCAGCAAAATCAGTAGGTATCGTCAGCCTCTGCTCACTGATTCCACCAACAAAGTGACGGGGCTGGAGTAAAGCCACACTCCCCTTCCTGAACCACAAGAGGCCACCTGTGGCCATCATCAGTTGCCTCTCTTTTCTAGCTGTTCGTGATTGATGTACTGTTTATGAGACGAACTGTTCAATTGGAGATGAATCAGTCAAGGTTGAAGGTCTTGAGCAGTTATCAAAGTGACACCTTATCTTTGTGAAAAAAATTTCTCCACCACTGTGGACCAATGCGTTTTTTCCCGCATTCAACGCGTTAATTTGTGAAGTTACTTTTACCCCGTTGTTCACAAAGGAGTAAAAGACCAAGAGATATGGTTATCCGAGATACGGTTTCCAACAGAGATAAAGGACTCACCACGAGGAAGGCAGGAAACGAACTTAAGCTTGGTTCACATAGGTGCGTAAAGTCCGTAATGCTTAATGCGCAAAAAGCGAGGTGGGGGTGTTCCATAATGCAGAAAGTGCGTAAAGCAGAAAAGAGCATTCACATGGCTGAATGATTATGCAGAAGTGCACAGTACGTTCTGCACAGAATTGTTTTCAAACCAAAACAATGAGTCTGGTTGTTTTGTCAATAAGTAAACAAGACTGAGTCAATAAGCTTCCAGTGAACAAATGACGAGAGTTTGTTACGAAGTTTACCAAAGATTGTTGAAGTTCATCCATAATGTGTAAAATATTCAATTTTTCAAAACGATACACTCAGCTCCAAAAGTCGACATCCACAAAGATCTGTCCCGCCCCCTCAATTGGCTCCAGCCAATAGCATCCAATTACGCACTACAGATTACGGACATTACGCACCTATGTGAACAAAGCTTTCCACGTGGATCCTTTGTCTAATCTATCTCCAAATAGAACAGGTGTTAGTTCAAGGTCACACGAGATAGGAGAGGAGGAGGAATACCTACCTCTTCACAATATATACTTACTATTCTTAAATTTGAGCTATCAGTTCAACTGGAGGTACACAAAGTAGGTGCATAGGATGAGTACTGGAATCTTTATTGCACATTAGTCCCTACTTATCAGACCACTTTGATTCTATGATTCAACTGAACTTAAAACTATCCAAAATCCGTGTCCACAACCATTCCTCTAAAGGGAAGAAATCGAAAAAAAGCCTGCAAAAAGAGCTCCTAACCTGTTGAGGACATTTCTTCCGATGTTTTCATTAGTTGCGTATTGCTGGCATTTTTCATTGCACACAAAGTGGGTAAAATAAGTCTGAAAGCATTCTTCACTAAATTGACGTCTTCAGTAGTAGTGATCATTGACAATATTGTGTTGAAGTCTTCTTGTATTTCTAATTTGCCTTCCTCTATGGATTCATTGGCGACGTCACCGTTGATTATCACTTCCAAGTTGTCTTCCTCCACAGTTTCCACCACAAGATCACTGTCGCTGATTGTAGAGTCTTGTAATGTGTTGAACTTGGAGCCATTCGCCCCACAGGAAGCCAAGCTGAGACACACTGCATGGATGTGTTTACACATAACTCGCCCGCTAACAAATTCGCCACAAGAACAACTATAAGCATGCGTGCAATACCCGCAATCACTGCACTTCATTCGACATTGGCACGACATACACGCTTTTTCTACTATTTGTGTATCTCCACCTTGAGGATCAGAAACCTTCCAGCTGCAATCATCTTCTTGATCGACACTCATATCTCCATCGACTGCCATCTTGTGCTGAGACCTGATACCCTTCAATCTGCCAGGTTTACAGGAATCACCAGACACACATTCACTCACCAAATCCATGAGCAGGTCGCTCATCTTGCAAACAGTTTCGCACATTTTATATCTCATGTAAACGAACTTGATATTTCTGTATAGTTTTTCAAACATCGAGTTAATTTCGATGGCTTTAGGAGGGCGGTAACATCTTGCCCATAATGATGGGCAATTCAGAAATTTCTCTTTGAAGTAAGAATCAAACGCCTCAACTTCATCACAAGCCGAAGTAGATGCCGTAATTTCATTCAATAGCTCAGTAAACTCAAATGTTCTCGACACTTCCATCAATGACTTCACACTTTTACATATTTTGTCAAGTAAAAACTGTCAATCTTGACTAAAAACGGGTCAGGAAGGCTTCTGAGGAAGGCCAGCACAAAATAAAGAAGAAGAACTAAGCGAGTAACTGAAAATCACAATTTACTGGAACCAAATGGGCATAGAAATCGTAAAACAATGCGTGAAAATGTAGGAATCTAAAGACGAGAACACGTTCCGATCAAAAGTCACAGAAGAATCGAGAACAAAACAAACAACGTTAACGCTAACACGCAGTCGTGGAAGGTGGAAGTAAAAAACAAAGGATCGCCTACATCCATGGCAGAGTACTTCTACATGGAAGTAAAAATAGAAATGATTTTCAAACTCAACATACTCCCACCTTGAGACGTTGGGAAAACGGCTCAACACCTAGGTTTGAAAAACAATAAACACCTAGTGGTACGATTTTAAACGAGATTCGAGACATGAATAGTCCAAAATTTAAACTGACTACATCATTTCAAAATTCAATATTTCAAATTAACACATGCAAGACATACAAATTAAATCAATCACAGAATTTAACTGGTAATTTCACTTTACGACCACATCGGGTCTTCACTTCACGAACAATCTTCCTTGGAAGAGAACCATCAGACGTTTTCACTTGGACTTCACTAGGGCCATCCTCTAGATCAGGTTGAACGTCATCGTCGGGACCATCAGAGTTCACCTCTTCCACTTCATCAGAATCCTGCACGTCTCCAGAGTCCTCTGCTAGTGGGATCTCCAGAGGGTATATCTTCTGGATTGCACGAGTCAAGATACCATCTGTAGTTCTCAACTTGACTACTCGGCAGTTACCATCGGGACCTTCGATCAATTCCTCCACTATAGCAAGAGGCCAATCTATCCGTTTCTTGTTATCAGATCCAACAAGCACCAACTCTCCCACCATAGGCTTACGAGTTTTCTTGAAAGAGTTCGTGGAGAGTTTTAGCTGACCAAGGTACTCAGTCCTGAACCGCAAGTGTAGGTTTTGCTTGGTTTCATTGCGCCGCCGGAATCTTCTTTCAACACTAGAAGAATCAATGTGTTCAAAGTCTGGAACACCCGTTTCTCTGAGATCACTGAGAAACATTTGAGGAGTAATGGGCACAGGATCACTAGGACTATCGGAAACATAGGTGATTGGGCGAGAGTTGATGAATGCTGCACATTCACAGACAACCGTGGTTAGCTCATCTAATGTCAGAGAAGCTCTCCCCAATATTTTCTTCAGGTGCACCTTCATGATTCCAACTATCCTCTCCCAAAATCCACCCCACCAGGGAGCGCTGGGTGGATTAAACCTCCATTCAATTCTATCAATAGATCCAACAGCTGCCACTTCATTCCAATTAATGGCACATAAAGTATTTGACAACCCTCTAAAATTTGTTCCATTGTCACTATAGACCAGTGTTGGTCTACCCACACGAGAAATGAATCTGCGAAATGCGAGCATGAATGCTTCTGTTGAAAGGGAAGTCACCACATCAAAATAGACAGCACGATAAATGGCACATGTGAAGATAGCAACCCATACCTTTTCACCATTTTTCAGGTACAGAGGACCTGCAAAGTCAGTACCTGTGACTTCAAATACATGTGCATCTCTTACACGACTTTCTGGTAAAGGGGGTGTTTCAACATCAAAAGATTTAGCAATCACACGTTGGCAGTTCACACAACTAGAGGCAATCTGTTTCACAGCCTGCCGACCACGGAGGATCCAATATCTCTCACGAAGCGCGTTGAGAAGTCCCTGACCAATAACATGTCCATTGCGAATATGAGTGTCCATCATGAGTCGGTCAACCAATATGTGATTAGGAGGCAGAATATATGGCGCTCGAAAATCTTCTGAATCCTTACGTGCCCAAATTTTGGTTCGTAGTCTGATTAAGCCTAAAGAATCCAACTGAGGTTTCAATTTGAGCAATTTTCGATCCTTTACACCATCAAACGACTCATCCTGTATGACCCTCAGAACAACTTTCTCCGCTCGCGAAAGTTCCACGACAGTTAAAGGTCCAGAAAACTTGGACTTCCTGGAAAATCTGTTGAACAAATATCGGATAATCCATCCAACAACTCGGACAATTTGGTAGAATAAAGTGAATCTGCGAGACAATATCTCTGAATGCAATGGAGAAGAGTCCTGAACAAGAGCAGCAACTGCTGACTTCTTCCTTTCCAACATAACCTCCTCTTCATTGAACGAATCAGGCACATGCATTGGCCAATCACCTGAAGGTAGCCTTAACCATGATGGACCCTCCCACCATGAAGATTCTGCCAACTGCTTAGGACTGCAGCCCCGACTCAATAAATCAGCTGGGTTATAGATACCAGGGACATGATACCAGCTGTTGCTTTCAGATATTTTACGAATCTCCGCCACCCTGTTGAACACAAAAACATTCCACGGTTCCTGTCGACGAATCCATGCTATCACAGTTGAAGAGTCACTCCAATAAAACAAATCAGGAACAGAGAGCTCATTCTGGACACTACTTGCTAATCTAGCCCCTAGAGTCGCTGCCAACAATTCAAGTCGAGGAATTGTAGTTTTCTTGATAGGAGCCACTCGTGAACGTGCACCAACGAGATGGACAAAAACATCTTCCCTCCATTCAACACGCAGGAAAACTACTGTAGCATAAGCTGACTGGCTAGCATCACAAAACGTGTGCAACGACAACTTAGCACCCTCTGCCTTGTAGTGACTCAGACACCGTTCCAGCCTGATGACTTGAAGAAACCTCACCTCCTCAATCCACTGGACAAACTGACTCCTGATATCAGAATCCACTTCAGAATCCCAGTCTCCACCATCCTTCCATGTGCGTTGAACTAATAGTTTTGGAACCAATGTTGCTGGAGAAGTCACACCAATAGGATCGAATATGCGTTGGGTAGCCGATAGAATTGTTCGCCGAGTCACCTTGTCTGTCTGAAACTCATGGAAAGCACCAACATTGATCGCCAATGTGTCAGCTTTCTTATCCCAAACCAAACCCAACACAGGGGTGCAGGTGCTTCCTGAAAGATTCGGGTCACTATACTCCCAACCTCGCAATTCAAAACAACCTTCCTTAAATATTGATGTGGATTGTTCGATGAAATCTGATACCTCACGCAGACTAGAGAGACTGCTCACAACATTGTCAACATAAAAACTTTGGCGTAACTGGGGAAATATATCAAGAGAATATCGTTTAATGCCCAACTTGGAGAATTCTTCAAATTTCTGCAAGTGATGTTCTATAACCACTCCAAGAAGAAACGGACTGCTTGACACACCAAAAACAACTCGCTTGTGCCTAAAAATCTGAATATTGCCGTCTTCTTTTATCCATAAAAATCGCAGAAAATCTCTGTCAGTTGGAGCAACCGACAATTGCAAAAATGCCTTCTTTATATCAGCAATGATGCCGATCTTGTTCACTCGGAACCTCAACAAAATAGAAGGTATTTGTTCAATAAGATTCATCCCTGTCTCCAGACACTGATTGAGAGAAGGGAACCCCTTAGTACGACAGGACGCATCGAAAACAGGACGTATACGAGTTGTACTTCCTTCCTTGATCACAGGTCGATGTGGGAGATAGTGCCCAGCCTTCCATTCACAAAATGGCACCCTCTCTATGACGCCATCCTGAAGCCATTCACAAAAAACGCTGTCATAGTCCTCCACAGAGCCTGTGCTTTGAAGTTTCCTCACAGTTGATTCCAGTCGCTTGGTAGCAATTTCAAAATTGATGGGTATTGGTGCATGGTCCTCGACCCATGGCAGTTGCACCTCATAACGCCCATCATCCAATACCTTGACTGTCTTCAAAAAATGCTCCTTGGCTGCAAGATCTCTCTGGTGGCGTGAGGACTTCTCGACTGGATCCTCAATACCAAGAATATCCACCCTCCAGAGATCAGTAGCAGTCGCATCTGAACATAGCATAGAAATGTTTGACTGATAATTAGATTCTGTATCAGTCAACTTACCCATAAGGGTCCAACCCAAAACGGTCTCCATGGCCACTAGACCACATTTAAGAACAATCCTGCGACCCGTCCATATTTTCCCGGCAACATCAGCGCCTATCAAAACATCCACTGGCCCCTCTCCCTGATCAGAAAGCTGGATACCCCTCTGCTTCAATTCACAAAGCCAAGGTCCATGAGGAGGGCCGGGAATAGCCTGACAGATAGTCTGGGTGTCAAGGACATCAAAATTGCAGTGGTAATTATCAGATAAACTGGAGAGCCGAATTTTATAGCAATGATGCACCTGTGGAGTTGACGAACTACCACCGAAGAGAGCATGCACCAATGTCTCCTGCCTATGCGGCTTGTATCCAACTAGATCAACGATGCGACGAGTAGCATAGGACCTTTGAGACCCACAATCAATGAGCACCCGAGCGCAAGTTCCATTATCACCCCTCAATTTAACTTTCAGAGTCTGGAGGAGAACAGGTGAATAGTTGGTTGCTGACATGTTGTTATCAACTTCAATGAGTTCAGAGCTGGGTAATTTACTATTAAGTTTTCTTTCAGGACAGAGAAGTGGATTGTGTTTTGAACCACAAATCACACATTTGACAAAAGCCTTGCATTTATTTCTACTATGCCCCTTTCGGAAACAAAGAAAACAATGCCCATTCTGCTGTATTTTCTGCTTGATGTCATCAGAGCTAAGGTCATGAGCCTTCAAACAATTCTCTGAAGCATGAGCATTGGAACAAAAAATACAACTCACTTTTTCGTTAGGAGAAGCCTTAAGATTCACTAAGCCTGCAGCGGTAGGTGTAGAAACAGTGGAATTTTCCTTACTTGAATCCTTCTTGATAGATCTCGTCTTTGGGTGGCTTACATTGGGTGAATCCGCAGCAGAAAAACTACCCCTAGCCAGCGCCAACCGTTCCTCACTTTCGACCTCCTTGCGAAGAAACATCAATAGTTCATCCAGGCGCCCCTGGAAGCCAGGTGTATCCTCTTGATATGCTTTGGAAGTACGTTCGCGTTCCCAATGTCTCAGGACAGTATCTGGAAGAGAAGATTCCACCAGCGGCAGTAACATATTCGAGAAATTATCCTTCACTACACCTAATGATTCAAGGGCACGTAACTGAGTCTCTAAACGATCGTACAAGCTGCTTAGCGAAAGCTTAGCACTACCAGTGGCTTGTACTAGGACTAATTTCAAAAGTTCGCGTACATAGAGTTCAACTAGCATATCAGTACGGCCAAAACGATTGGTGAGTGTCTCTATAGCTTTGGGATAATTCTGAGCAGAAGGCGGGAAGCTATCCAACAATTCCCTAGCAGGAGAACCTTCCTTGGTCAACTGTAGTAGGTACAAGAATTTCTCTTCAGGATCCAGATCCTTATCCTCATGAATGGTCCTAAACATAGCCCAAAAACCAATCCATCCTTGTAGACTACCATCATACTTCTTAGGTTCGAGCTTGAACAACTTTAGACTACGTGATTTCTTTGTAAGCACTGTATTCTGGGAACCGTTTTCACTAGGTGGTGGTTCAACTTTGTATAGCTTCAATTTCCGTTGATTGAGGTCAAGCCATTTGTCTCTATACTCTGCTGTTGAGTCAAAGTCGGCATCTAACTCCCTTTCAGTTAAATTCAACTGGAAAATAAGTTCACTCACCTGAGAATCCACTTGAAATAGACGGTCAAACCTGTCAGCTGCAATGATGAACTTGGCATCAAATTCATCCTCACTCGGAATTTCTGTCACATTTCCACGTTTGTCCATCTTAAATAGTTCCATCACAGAAGCATGAGAATTCGTAGCAAGTCTCCTCAACTGCTTCCTACTCGCGCACAAGATAGAGTATTCTTTCTTCACTTCCTCAGTCATGATAAAAACCTTTCTTTCCGACACAAGGGGATGCCACAATGTCAAGTAAAACTGTCAATCTTGACTAAAAACGGGTCAGGAAGGCTTCTGAGGAAGGCCAGCACAAAATAAAGAAGAAGAACTATGCGAGTAACTGAAAATCACAATTTAATGGAACCAAAATGGGCATAAAAATCATAAAACAATGCGTGAAAAAGTAGGAATCCAAAAACGAGAACACGTTCCGATCAAAAGTCACAGAAGAATCGAGAACAAAACAAACAACGTTAACGCTAACACGCAGTCGTGGAAGGTGGAAGTAAAAAACAAAGGATCGCCTACATCCATGGCAGAGTACTTCTACATGGAAGTAAAAATAGAAATGATTTTCAAACTCAACATATTTGTAGCTTTTTGTGGGGTGTTTTGACTAACTGTGAAGATACTTTTCTCCACTCGTGTTCGACTTGCCACGATCCGAAAAGTTCTTCGCTTGGATGATTGAAACTTCTCTTCCACGCATTGAATAAAAGACTCTCTCTTTCGTGGAATACAACTCTAGGACTGATGACTCCCGTTGAAGAGATGACAGTTCTCAAAAACAGCTCCAAGACAGTTGAATCTTGTCTATTCGTGATCAATAAAGCGCAGGGGCTGGCAGTTTCGCCTATTATACAAGCAACATAGAAGAGGTTGTATTCTGAAGGTGAGGAAGCTTCAAACGAATCGAAGCTCACGCAGTCGGACTCGCAGAACAATGTTTTTTGCTTCTCATTGAGAAGACACAGAATGAAGTCGTCGTTTTCCAATTCAGGGACGCCCTCTAGTGCTGATCCGTGAGGTTTGAATATCAGAACGGAACTGTTCCTTTCAGGATCGTTCGCCCATTCACTAATTTCCCCGCCAGAATACACAGACGTTAACACGCCGGGATCCCTGCTTACATTATACAAATCTTGCTTCGTGAGCAGTTTTAACCTGCCGAGTGGTTCGGGAGAGTTTTTGATTTCTTGCAGGATATCATCCATAGGTCGTTTCGAATCCATTTTCTTGGCAAGCATCTCTCGTTCAGACTGAGAAAGCCTCAAATGTGCAGCATCACAATCATGTCCAACGTGTGTGGGAAGGAAATTCAGGAAAACTCTATCTGAAAAAGAAAACACGTCGATATTATCTCAAAATTTCTATTATTGTAATACACGCACAGGACAAAGGTAGACTTGATAGGTCGATATATACCATTTCCGAGTCAAATTCCAGGTCTTCCAAATTAAAATTCAAGGTTTTCCACTTCAAAATCAAAATTTCTCATTCCTGTGCTGGTGAATTTGATTGATCAAAACCTTGCAATTGATTAGAAAAACCTTGTATTCGAATTATACAACCTTGAAATTGATTCAAAAAACCTTAAATTTTATCAAACACCTTAATTTTGATTAGGAGAACATCAAATATGAATAGAAAAAACTTAATTTGATTTTAAAAAACTTGGAATTTGAATCGGAAAACCTTGAATTTGATTTGCAAAACTTTAAAATGGAATTAAAAAACCTTAAATTTGAATAAAACCTTCAATTTGAATAAATTAGAAAACCTTGAATTTGGTTTGGAAACCCTAAAAGTTGATTTAATCCCTTGAATTTGATCAGGAGAACCTTAAATTCGATTAAAAATACCTTAATTTTGATTGGAAAAACATTGAATTCTAATCGGGGAAACTTGAATTTGATTAAGAAAACCTTACATTTGATTTGGAAACAATAAAAGTTGATTTAAACCCCTTAAATTTGATTAGGAAAACCTTACATTTGATCAAAAATACCTTAATTTTGATGAGGAAAACATTGAATTCTAATCGGGAAAACTGGAATTTGATTAAGAAAACCTTACATTTGATTTGGAAACAATAAAAGTTCATTTAAACCCCTTAAATTTGATTAGGAAAACCTTACATTTGATTAAAAATACCTTAATTTTGATTGGAAAAACATTGAATTCTAATCGGGAAAACTGGAATTTGATTAACAAAACCTTACATTTGATTTGGAAACCCTAAAAGTTGATTTAAAACCCTTGAGTTTGATTAGGAGAACCTTAAATTTGATTAAAAATACCTTAATTTTGATGAGGAAAACATTGAATTCTAATCGGGAAAACTGGAATTTGATTAACAAAACCTTACATTCGATTTGGAAACCCTAAAAGTTGATTTAAAACCCTTGAGTTTGATTAGGAGAACCTTAAATTTGATTAAAAATACCTTAATTTTGATGAGGAAATGAATAGGAAAAAATTGAATTTGATTTGGAAAAACTTGAATTTGAGTAGGTAAGAAAACTTTGAATTAGAGTCGGAGAAACTTAAATTTGATTTGAAAACCTTAAAATAAAATTAAAAAAGAAAAACTTAAAATGAAAAAACTTTAAATTTGAATGACAAAAACCTTTAATTTGAATAAATAAGAAAACCTTGAATTTGATTTGGAAACCCTAAAAGTTGATTTAAACTCCTTGCATTTGATTACATTTAATTAGGAATTCAATTTGATTACAAAAACTTTCAATTTGTTTAAAAAAAACCTTTAATTTGGTTGAAAAAACTTTAAATTTGAATAGAAAAACCTTGAATTTGATTACGATAACCATAATAATTATTCAAAGTTCCCTGATTCAAATTTAAAGTGTTCCTAATCAAAATTATTTTTATTTGAATCGGAGAACTATGAATTTGATTTTTCATAACCTTAAATGATTTGCTTTTAAAAAACTTCTAATTTGTGTTAAAGACCTTGAATTTGAAAATCTCGAATTTGATTTGGAAAACCTTGACGATGAATGAAAAACCTTGAATACTGAATTTAAATCATAAATTTGTTACAAAAAATCTTGTTGTTCATTAGGAAAATCTTGACAATGAAATATAAAAGCTTGAATTTGAATAAGAAAACCTTTACTTTGTAATGAAAAATATTGAGTTTTGAGCAGAATACCAGATTTGAAAAATATTAAATTTGAATTGAAAAACTGATTTGGTTGGAAAAACCTAAAATTTGAATCGAAAAACTTTGAATATGAAATTAAAAATCTTGAAAACCTTGAATTTTTTCAAAACTTAGTATTTGTTTTTGAAAACCTTTAATTTGACACGGAAATGTTATATTTAATTTGAAACATTGCTCACCTCCTTCAGTGACTACAACTTTCATTCGAGCAGGACAAAAGGCGTTCAGTTTTTGACTTCCTTGACTCTTTTGGTGTCGAATTCTGTTCGAAATTTTGCCTCGGCATTTGCCTGATCTGTGGCACACGAAAATATCCTTCTTGCCTCGAACACATTTGAGATGGGTGGTTCCTCTCACTTTTACAAAGAGGGATTTTGTGACTCTTTCAACCTGTAAGACAGTTTGAAGTAAGTTAGGGGCAATTTTGTGATAACAGTATGGTGGATACAAGGATACAATAAGTGTCAAAATCACTCACCTACCTCTTGTTTCCATTTCAGAAAGTCCGCAGTGCACACGAAATCGTGGGCCTCTTCCCTCATAGAGAAATCGTGAACGTCAGAGAAATGTTTCAAAAGCTCAGGCAACTTCTTAGGCGAATGTCCACACAATGGACAATCAATTGAAGAGTTTCGACAAATCGAAGGTTTACGAGAATCAAGACTTTCAGGATGAGCTGTCAAGTAGTGACGTCTCAGGCTTTTTTCGGATGAGACCGATTTACTGCAAATCTGGCACGTCTTCTGAGAAGAGAGCTGTGAAAGAACAGTGAATCAGTCACGAGTAGCTTACCATTCAAAATAATCAAGTATACCTGATCATTAAAGAAAAAATGGAAGAGAGGTTGGAACCTCCTCTTTCAGGTACCTGGGTCATTTTCCTGGAAGGGTACAATCAGTATCCCAAGATTTCAGAAAACTTTAAAGTTCGACTCAAGTTCTGCCAAAAATCAGGGATTAACCTCCATTATAGATGATCCGATGCATAGTTATTAATCTCAAAACACCAATCTCTAAGTACCTTCCACTACCCTCATAGGGGACCATCTACACGCTAATCTGGACAATCCTGGAAAATTTTCATCAAATTCGGATGAAAAATTAAGTGAGTAGATGTATGTGATTGGATCAAAAAAATACTTAGTCTCGGCTGGGATTCGAACCCACGACCCCTGGGGGACAGTTGAAGTTACGGCTGCTACAAGTAATTCACGTTTGCGCATGCGCAGTCGCTTCTATCAGTCCGGGGATGATGATTTTCATAGGGGACCGTCTACACACCAACTTGCACAATCCCTGAAAATTTCATGGAAATCGGACAATAACTTTGTATAGTTATGCGCGTTACAAGGAATTCATGACAGACACGGAACCAAAATTGTTCAGAAAGGTCTAAAACGCAAAACGCGAGTGGAAATTTTGATTTTGGAGAACTTTTTTTTTCGTCCTTGAAAAGTGAAAACAAAGCTTCCGCTACCTTGGTAGACTAGGAAGCAAAATAACATCGATTTCATACTGTTTCACAGAGGGCAGATGAAAGACAGACAGTGACTGTGACACCACAATTTCGCAACTGACTCCACTTGCGCACGCTTCCACACAGAAGGAATACGTTTCCCGCCGCTTTCTTTGATAACCTAACGACTAACCTCACCTCTTACAGTGGTAGTAAAACCGCGGGAAACGATAAAAAGCTGCCAAAATACGAAAACACAAAAAAGGCAGATTAAAGACAAAAACCTCCAGACAAGCACATTTTATCCTCCTGCTCGCTTTATTTGCTTCTGAAAAAATCTGCAAACCTATCTTTTTCATGTCTAGGCATATGCAATAAAGAATCACTACAAATTCAGGCCACTCCTTTCATAGGTGAGTCACAGTGTTCAAGCAAAGTTGACTACCTAGGGGTCCGGACATGGCAGATTACTGGACATTTAGCAGTTTAAACTTTAATTTCTATATTTTAGCGTGAATAAGTGCATATTTTATTGATTGCCCGAAGTAGAACAAAGTTGATAGTTTATGGAGAATTTTTTTTTCTGACACCCAAATCTTAAATGTGCATTCGGAATCTTCTCTGGACAACGATTCGCCCTTTCAGGGAAAATGACCCACCTATGCTATGACAAGCCCTCATGCGTCCAGTTAATCAGTGGCTATCGGTTATGTGCTTTATGACACGATTCGGAAGCGTTGTTGTGAGTGTTCAACGTAAACGTGTACACTCCTGTGAGGCTTCACATTAGGAATAATGGGTTAAGTTTCAATTCAAACGTATGGGTTCTGATCTTCCTACTTACCATTTCTGTTTCGGACCGAGAGTATACTACTGAATGATCTCTAGGCACTGAAAGAGTATGACAAGCACTGAGAACCGGAGGCAAGTTGATAACAAGTGTCTGTACTTTTTGGAAGTAACAATCTTTCCTACTATTTGCTAGAAGCAGATCAATTGTTCAGTACTAATAATTGAATGATTGTAACTATCACTTACACACGAAAATCACATAACAAACATAAATAAAAAATGTAAACAGTATTCTCCTTCTTACTTCCGCTTCGATGTCCTGGCTGCAGCGTGGAAGTAGGACAATACTGTCACGGTCATAGACCTAGTCCATGGTCACGGTACGCTGTCACTATGGATGTACTCCATGTTAGGCTCGTTTATCCATCATGGGCCTAGTATCGCATACGCATGGATCAGTTAGTATCCATGCGTGGACTTTATCATTATCAGAAACTACGCTAGCGTACTCTGTGGACTCAACCTGAAAACATGATAACAATCTTAACCTTGAAAATCCTTGAAAGATAAAAAGAGGGTCCCCCAAACCGGTATCGTCTACGAATTTTTACTTCTACTTCGGATTCCCATTCAGTTTGGTGCAGTAGTGACTCCACTGAAATACTCACTCAAATCCAATGGCTTTGAACGTTACCAGATTTCTAGTTGGAAACTCCGGATCCAAATTGGTCGTTGGAGTCCTACGAATGGGCCATGGGAGGTTCATGAGTGAGTTGAAATGTTTTAAATTTTTGAATAGCTTTAAAATACTTGATTGTGTTGCTCTCTGAGTGTCCGACCACCTTGGTACGTTATTCAGGATGTAACTTCTGGAAATTGTCGTACGGGTTCCCATTGCATACCTTCGTTTATTGATCACTTGAGCACCTGTTGCTTTGGTGTTCCACATCTCCGTACATACCTGTCAAAAAAAATCTACAATACGATTTCTAAAGTTCATGTTCAGGCATAAGTGCCTGTGTAATGACTATGTGTAATATTCTGAAAAGGTGTACAAGTGCGTGTTCATGATGATTTTTGATAGTTGGTCGAAAACCCGGTGAATATTTTGTTAATTACGTAACACTTGCACTCCGTGGGGGACCGGAATTATGTAAGAGTCCGGAATGATAAGCAAAAAGATAAGAATGTAGGATGATATAAGAATTCCTCTATTTTCTATAAGGTTGTATCATCAAATGAATGTCATCGAGTGTTCCTATGTTGAGTTACTCGATATTTAGAGAACAACTCGTAACGCCCTTTCCATTTTTCGTCCTAGTTTTTTGGATCTACCCTCATAAACGTGGGAAGGCGAGTGGTTGGTGCCCTTGATATACAACCATAATATAATCTAGGAGAAGAGCTCTTAGATTAATGAATTAATTTGAAGAATTGTTCAGTTTGAAATAATCATCATCCGACCGTATAATGAAATTATTAACGCCCGTAGACTTTCTCCAGACTTTCTGGCTAAACTACTAATTCTGAGTCGGGCTTGCTTCCACTGAGACAAGGAAGTGAATGGAAACATGTGCTGGAGGGATACCTATAGCTGGTCAAAACATCTCACTCCTATTGAGGAAATCTAAGGTGGTTTTCTAGCGCTCCATCCAGCCAATGTCGCGGTGGCCAGCCAAAGTAGTTGT